>JAOTNS010000950.1:0-128744 GCA_028476615.1 Culter alburnus | reverse complement strand
CCCGGCAAGAACACGTTAAAAGTCTTCTGTTTTTAGTTAAAGAGGTGTCATTTAAGCAGCTCCTAAAGTTAACAATTAAAGATTTTACAACGGAGTGATTCAATCAAAAACTTATTTTAGCTCGATAACTTTTTCCTAGAGCTGCTGTGAAACAAAACAATCTCTGTCCATTAATTTTCCTATTATCACAGTGAAGCTGCTTTGAAACAATCTGTATTGTGAAAAGCGCTATATAAATGAAGATGAAAAGGATGAAGAAGCCTTTCTCTGCAAGTATTTCACTCCCCTTCCCTGATAGCACACGTACATCTCTGAGTCGTCTATTTGATGTGTGTTTTTATGTCTGGAAGATGTATTTTTTAGAGTGTTTGCTCATCTGCAATACGTCTATAGGACGTTTCCTATCAGATGTCAAATAGACGTTTAGAAGATGTCTTTAAGATGTTTATGATTTAGAATGTATGTAAAACTGATCTTAAAGACGTCTATCAGATGTTTAACAGCAGATGCTTTCCAGATGAAGTGATCTTTAACAGACATCTTGCAGACGTATGTGTGCTATCTGGGAAGAGGATTTTATAATATTACCACCCCTTAATCTGCATGTTTACACACACGGCGCCGCCATTTTGTTTTCGCAAGCGACAGTGTTGTCCCACTAACACTGGTCCTGGAATGTTTCTTACTGTATTCACGGAGATCAGAGCCATGTCATCATTTTCACTTTTAAACCGAAAACGCTTGCAGTCTGTGTAATTCATAAACGCATCTTCATTCTTATTGAGTCTCTCCTACAGTGTGTAGCTTTAGCCACGTTAGCAGTGCAGCACGCTATCAAACATCCACAAATACATCTGATATGCTGCATCACAAACAGTTTGTAATGATTCTTTTTTAGAGTTATATTTTGCTGTGTGAGCTTCTTCTGTATTGTTTATGCCTCAGTGTATTGGAATCGCGAACTTGGGGGTGGGCAGCATGAGCTCATTTGCATTTAAAGGTACACACACTGCTAGCATAGCAATGTAAATTAGCAGATTGCTAGCATATCCAAGGCTAGTTATTAGGCTTTCCTAGTTCTATCCAATCTATCTATCTATCTATCTATCTATATCTATCTATCTATCTATCTATCAAGTCGGATCAGTTTGAAAAGATATAGCAACTGGAGTCAGAACATTCTGAATGTCTCGTCTTAGTTTGGTGGATGTAGCTTGAAAGCTCCAGGAGGAGTAGCATTTAGAAATTTTAGTCTCAAAAGAAGAAGAATAAAAGCTAAGTAGTAGATCAGTGAGTTTAACTTTTACAAGCCAACTTAATAATTTGATTTACAAAGTTTTTAAGCATCTATTGTTTGTGATTTTCAATGCTGTAGACTTTGGCGATCTTGAGCTTCCTTTATATTTCTATCCGTTTCCCCAAGATTAAAGAGACTTGATACAAATCATGTTTAGAATAAATACATAGTGGAATTTTCCAGAAGAGTTTTCAGTTTGTTTTTTTCCTGAAACTTATAAAGCTTTTTACTACTGTGATTTTACCTCTAAATCTTGGACGTTTTTAAATGGCTTTCAGTGAAAAATAATTATATTTATCCCTTAGTATTAGGATATCCTGTTTTTGATGAATACGTGGAATCCCTAGTTCAAAATAACTCGCATTTCTATTTTATATTTATATTTATATTTTCATTTTTATAAAATTCCGTTCATCAAAATACCAAAAAAACACCTCCACACATTCGTCATTTTTATTTTACATTTTAAAATATATTCAAATAGAAAAACGTTCTTTAAAATCATAGAGATATTTCACAATATTTGTCATGATTGACTACAGGAAGCAAATGCAAGTAACGTCGTTTATTCAACAACAAGCAGTAACAGAAACACAGTCAAAAAACGGGCAGGCTTCAGGTGGCGCAGGGACTGAGATGGTCGGCTGGTGACGTGACTGGTGACTGAAGAGTGGCGGTGAAATGATTCCAGGTTCCAGACAGTAGACAAGGCACGAAGACAGTAATCCACAGATAGACGACGAACAACTGGGACTCCGGTCAGGAACAGACAAGACAACCACGACAGGACACCAAACACGATCTGACAAGGAGAGAGGAACGAGGTGAGTATAAAAAGACTGAGGAGCAGCAGTGGGGAGAGTGATGAGTGGCAGCTGGGTCCACTGATCACCCACGTGCCTGGGCACACCCACAAACACACTCGCACACAAACACAAACACACCCACTGCGGTCATAACACAGAGCACGCGACAAGAAGGAAACAATGCATCTGCGACCGTGACAGTACCCCCTCCTCCTAGGAATGCCTCCTGGCATTCCCGACTCCCTTACCTGTCGATTGTAATCCTCGATAAGGTGTGATCCAGAATGTCCCCTGGCAGAACCCAACTCCTCTCCTCCGGACCGTAACCTTCCCAGTCCACCAAGTACTGAAATCCGCGTCCCCTCCGCCTAGAGTCCAATACGAGTTACCGAATAAGCTGGCTCCCCATCTACGAGACGCGGCGGTGGGGGAACCGGGCTGGCGGGTTAATCTCAGAATGAAACACAGGTTAATCTTGGAGACATGGAAGACGGAATGAATCCTCCTGTACACTGGAGGAAGTTTAAGGCGGACTGCCACCGGACTAATGATCTTGGTGACAGTGAACGGGCCAATAAATTTAGGAGCAAGCTTCTTAACGGATCGGAGAGGAATGTCCTTGGTAGAAAGCCACACTTTTTGACCGACGACGTAAACCGGAGGCCTTGACCGGTGGCGATCGGCCTTGGCCTTGGTGCGTTCCCTCACTTGGAGGAGAGTCTCTCGGGCTCTCGTCCAAGTTCGTGGCACCTCTGGACAAGGCGTGGCAGAGGGGCCGCGACCTCGGATTCCAGACTGGGAAAATAGGTGGCTGGTAACCTACACTGCATTCAAACGGAGATAGGCCCGTGGACGACACTGGTAAAGTATTGTGTGCGTACTCCACCATTGAGAGTTGCTGACTCCAGAGGAGGATCTTGAGACCATACATCGCAACGTTCGCTCCAAATCCTGATTGCTCTCTCAGTCTGACCATTGCTCTGGGGTGAAACCCAGATGACAGACTAACAGTCGCCCCCAGCAATCTACAGAACTCCTGCCAAATTTGGAAACGAATTGGGGACCCCTGTCAGAGACCACGTCTACCGGAGGCCATGAATCCGAAGACGTGATCAATGACCGTAACCGCTGTCTCCTTGGCTGAGGGTAATTTGGGCAAGGGAATAAAATGACCGCCTTCGAGAACCGGTCCACTACGGTTAAAACAACCGTGTTCCCTTGGGAGGGTGGGAGGGCGGTCACAAAATCTAGCGAGATATGGACCCGGGTCTCGAAGGGACTGACGCGGTTGAAGTAACCCATCTGGGCACGATTGGAAGTCTTACCAACGGCGCAGACTGAGCAAGCCAACAAAATCGCGAACGTCACGAGCCATGAGAGGCCACCAGAATCGTTGCTTAACCCAAAACTTAGTTCGACTGACTCCTGGATGACATGCCACGTTGGAACAATGACCCCACTGAATGACCATGGACCGTAATTCCTCCGGCACAAATATCGGTTTGGTGGGCACTCGGGGGAGGCGTACCCCCTTCTAGAGCCGACTTGACTCTCGATTCGACCTCCCATGTGAGTGTGGAGATAACTATATCTCTCGGGAAAAATGCACTCGGGAGTAGACGGGCGTTCGGAACGGTCAAAAATACGAGACAAAGAGTCGGGTTTGATGTTTTTGGAGCCCGGGCGGTACGAGAGAGTAAAATCAAAACTCCGAAAAAAGTGCCCACCGGGCCTGCCTGGAGTTCAATCTTTTGGCAGTTCTGATGTATTCTAGGTCTTATGATCGTCCATAAAGGGTACCCCAGAGCCTCTAACCAGTGGCGCCATTCCTCCAACGCTAACTTGACTGCCAGCAACTCCCGATTACCAATGTCGTAGTTACTCTCGGCGGAGATAAGCGATGTGAAAAAAAAACGCGCACGGATGCATCTTATCGTCTGCGGAAGAACGCTGGGACAACACTGCACCTACCCCCACTCTGATGCGTCGACCTCCACCACAAACTGCCGTGATGGATCAGGGGCAACGAGAATAGGGGCTGAAACAAAGCGAGCCTTCAGTTTGGCAAACGCAGCTTCCGCTGCTCTGACCACCTGAACGTAGTTTTGGGGGAGGTCAAGGCGATCAGAGGTGAGCTAGTTGGCTAAGTTGCGAATGAAACGCGGTAAAAATTGGCGAACCCCAGAAACCTCTGTAGGGCCTTACGGGAATCTGGATTTGGCCATCTACCACAGCCTTAACCTTCTCAGGGTCCATGCGTACTCCTCAGTCGACACGATGTATCCTAGAAAGGAACGACTGTGCATGAAAACGCATTTCTCCGCCTTGACACAAAACCCATTCACTAGCAACCTCTGAACTCGTCGAACGTGCTGTACTGTTCCTAGGAGATGAGGAAAAAATCCATATGTCTCCAGTAGACATATAAGAACTGATCGACCATATCTCTCACACGTCATTGACGAGTGCCTGGAAGACCGCTGGAGTTGGAAAGCCAAACGGCATGACCAAATATTCAAGTGCCCCTAGGGTGTTAAAGGCGGTCTTCCATTCATCACCCTCCCTGATGCGGACCAAATGATAAGCATTTCTTAAATCCAATTTCGTGAAGACGGATGCTCCCTGCAACCTCTCGAAGGCTGAAGACATTAACGCAAAGTAGGTATTCTTTACCGTAATGTTGTTTAAACCCCCGGTAATCAATACAAGGTCGCAGGGAACCATCCTTCTTCCCCACAAAAAAGAACCCCCCCCCGCTGGAGAAGAGGATGGCGAATGAAACCCGGCTGCTAGTGAATCAGAAATATTTCTCCATAGCCTCTTTTCGGGAACCGAAGTGATATAACTGCCCTTAGGCGGAGACTTCCCTGTACTAGATCTATGGCACAGTCGTAGGACGTGGTGGAGGAAGAGAAGCAGCCCTGGACTTACTGAACACCTCCTTCAGGTCCTGGTACTCAACTGGCACGGTAGACAGATCCACTGCTTCCTCCTTAAGACAGAACCAGAAACAGACGAACAAGCAGAGACAAGACAAGACTTATGACACTCCTCACTCCAGGCCACAATGCAGTTCTGGACCCAGTCTACCCGGGGTTTGTCTGGTGAACCCAAGGATGACCAAGGACGACGGGGTGTGAGGGGAATCAAAAATAAAAAATTTAATCTGTTCAGAATGGTTGCCAGCGTTGATCGGGTGATATCTTCAGTGATGTGAGAAATGGGGGAAGACTCTGTCCATTGAGTGCGTGAACAGCGATTCTGTCGTGAGTGGTCTGAAAGGAATGTGGAACTTGGTGTGCGAAAGATTGTCCATGAAGTTACCTTCTGCCCGGAATCCAGAAGTGCGTTGCAGTTGTGAAGGTGATGTGACCATCCCAATCTCACCGGGAGGAGGGTGGATGTGGTTGAGGACTTTCCAGCGGAGATCCCACCCGACAGTAGCCTCAAACTTACTGCCGGGCTTGCCCTTTTAACGGGCAGTTGTAAGCGAATGTCCCGCCTTGCCACAATATAAACAAAGTCCTTGGGACCCGCCTCTCCCGCTCCTCCCGTGAAAGCCGAGCTCGACCTACCGCATGGGCTCATGATCTTGAATGGACTGACCGTGTCCCCCCGCTGGACCTCCGGACTTCCTCACTCCTGTGGACTGGACTCTCTTACTTCTCCGCTCGGCCCTGGTCAGCCGAGCATCCACCCGGAGCGCCAGGTCGACGAGACCATTAAACGTGGTGGGGAGGTCCAGCGCGTAGATCTCCCTTTGAACACGGTCAGCCAACCCATGCAGGAACATGTCCCACTGCGCCTCCTCGTTCCAGTGACACTCTGCCGCCAATGTACGGAATTCGATGGAATAATCAGACACCGACTTCTCTCCTTGGCGTAGTTCCGCCAACTGTCTGGCGGCTTTCTCTCCCCGCGACTGAGCGGGTCGAACACTCTCTTCATTTCTGCGAGAGTGACTGGAACGATGTACAGCAGGGTCTTGGTTCTCCCCACACCGCCGTTCCCCAGAGCGACGCCTTCCCCGTCAGAAGCGGCAGTACGAAACCACTCTGCTTTTTTCGTGCTGAAAAGGGCGGGCTGCAGAGCAAAGTGCATGGTACAATGTGTCAAAAGCTCTACAAATCCTGGTTCACCTGAGTGGGTCGGTACTGGAAGACGGGCTCCGAAGCGGCGACGCTCGCTGGTGTGGGTGGGGAAACGGCCGTGTGGGCGCCGCAGCGCGGGAACACGAAGCTCTGGCTTGCTGGTGGCTCGGACCTGCGCCACGAGAGCCTGCACAGCTCTTCCGTCTCGTTGAGATTTCTCTCCTTGACTCCATTTCGACGAATGCTGCTGTTGACGAAATCCTCCAGTAAGACTGCTGATGCTTGCTGATTCCCCGCTCCTTGGTCAGATCGTTCTGTCATGATTGACTACAGGAAGCAAATGCAAGTAACGTCGTTTATTCAACAACAATCAGTAACAGAAACACAGTCATGAAACGGGCAGGCTGTCAGGTGGCGCAGGGACTAGATCGTCGGTGACTGGTGAACTTGGTGACTGAGATGGCGGTGAAATGATTCCAGGTTCCAGACAGTAACAGGCACGAAGACAGTAATCCACAGATAGACGACGAACACTGGGACTCCGGTCCAGAACAGACAAGACAACCACGAACAGACAACCAACAACGATCTGACAAGGAGAGATGAACGAGTGAGTATAAAAAGACTGAGGTGATGACAGCAGTGGGAAGAGTGATGAGTGGCAGCTGGGTCCACTGATCACCCACGTGGCCTGGGCCACCCACAAACACACTCGCACACAAACACAAACACCCACCTGCGCGTCATAACACAGAGCACGCGACAAGAATAAACATGCATCTGCGAACCGTGACATATACTGTATTTTTGATCAAATAAATGCAGTTAATGTTCGATATCAGCAGTTTACCCGATATCCTGTGCAAATCATCATTTACATGATCAATTTCTGTTTCTGTTCAATTTCGTAGGTCCTTCTACAGGACATGAACACACTCAGTGATTTCTCTGCTTGTTTTCTCAGTGACTTACATTGTAGGAAGAGCGTTGGTTCTGGGAACAATTTGGTGAAAGTGACGTGGAAATCACAGACAGAAGAGTGGATTTATCATGCAAGAGAAAATGATCCTGCATCCGTCCTAGACATTTCTAATATGATCTCTACATGATATGAGATATGGAGGAGTATCTTTCTGAGAGCAGATGAATCTCCAGTACTTACCTCGTCAGAGATCTTTTCAGCCCCTTTGCGAATCCTCCAGTTTGTCTCTCATGAAGGACAGATTCTCTCACTCCATCAAAAGAGGAAGAGAACTGAAGGATCATCATTTACGTCTGTAGATTCAGGAGAGTAGACAGACTGGAAACTACAAAAACAGAAATTGAATTTGTGGTTTAAATACACTGAAGCATCACTTATATACAGCCTCACTTCCTGAATTGACTGTCAAAATTCATTAATGTGTTACGAAAAATATTTAAAAGTATCTTAGTTGATGGGAATTCACATTGTTGTAAAATTGTTTAAATATTAGTAAAGTTTTTGAGCTGTTTGAGTCTGGAAGCTCAATATATCTTTCAGGAAAATGTTTTGCTGGCCCAGACTCTGGAATAAGTTCCCGCTGGATATGCGCGCTATCACTTAATATCTAGCAGTTTGTGGTATTTTTGTGTAATTTATGTATTTCTTTGTGTGGTTTTACTTTGGTAACACTTTATATACTGATCCATCATTAATGAATAACACACGGGAACAAATGAATAATGCATTTTACACTCAATAACTACTATTAACTAACAGAAACTCTATAGTGTTTATCTAGTAATATGCCTCATTGAAGGTAGTTCACTATTACTAATCGTAACTACTGATTTTCTACCCAGAGAACACTAAGAACTACTATATACTGTACATGTTCTAATATTAATGTGAATGAGGCTATAATGTAACTAATTAATTTCTAAATGTGAAGGTCTTGGTAACACAGTAATAGGAAGACTGAATTACAAAGTAAAAAGGACATACTAATTATTGGATCAGTATTCTAAAGTGAAAGCATGATAACTCTCTAGTAACTACTGAAGTCTTGTAAACTTTGAGGTTTTTGTAAGTTTTATAGTAATAATTCCAAGAGTTACTATATAACTCTAAAGTAACTACTTCTTGGGTGGAGTATTCTAAAGGAAGATCATAGTAACCCTAGTAATACCTTAAAGGTCCCGTCTCATGATGATCCCATGTTTCAACTTTAGTATGTGTAATGTGTTGTTAGAAGTATAAATAAAATCTGTAAATTTTTAAAGCTCAAAGTTCAATGCCAAGCGAGATATTTTATTTAACAGAAGTCGCCTACATCGAACGGACCAGTTTGGACACATCCCTCTACTTGCCTTCTTTAATGACGTCACTACAAACAGGTTTTGACTAACCTCGCCCACAGGAATACACAAGAGTTGCGTTTGTAGAGTGTGTTTGTCGCCATGGTCATCGAAACGCTGTTATTTTCATCCCGCAGTCCATCACACTTTGTTTGGCCTTCCAGGGACGCTGTACTTAGAGATCAATGGTTACAATTTATGTTAACTCGGTTCCCGAAAAATTATAATTGTGGTATCCTTACTGCAATATTTAATGTTGGACTGCAGTGCACATAATGGCCCAAGAGGGGACTATGTTTATGTATATGGCTGTTTTCCGTATAGAGGTAATCTCTGAGTGAGTGCTAACGTGTACATTTTCTGTCGCTGCTTGTGGAGATTAAAGAGGTCAGTCTATCGGAATTATTGTCTTTGTGTTCATTCGGCACGACACCACAATAATCCACATGTAAATCTATGTGCAGCACCGTTATGGTAAGAGCGTGGCAAGGTGCGCTCAGAGCCATCTCTATGGCTCTGGTTTGCTAAGCTGCTGTCGATCACAAACAGGAAACGCGGCACAATCAGAACTCGTTACGTATTCTGAGGAGGGACTTCATAGAACAAGGAAGTCATCAGCCCGTTTTATGACACTGGAAACACGGTATACAGATAAGTAAATATGTGAAAAAACTGTGTTTTTACATGCAAACATGAACACTGTTATATTGCACACTATAACACAACAAAGCTCAAAAACCACGAAAACGGGACCTTTAAGTGGTACCAATATATCATAAGGAATTACTGTCACAAAAACATACAAAACCTCAAAGTTTACAAGACTTCAGTATTACTAGAGAGTTATCATGTTTTTCACTTTAGAATACTGATCCAAATTGTAATTCCTTCTTAAGTATTTGGTAATACTTCAGTCATTACTAGTGTGTTACCAGACCTTACTTAGAATTATTATACATATCATCATTCATTTAATTATGAACATGTATATAGTAGTTCTTAGTAGTTCTCTGGGAGTATGAAAAAAAACAGTAGTTAATAGTGAACTACCACCTTCAACTGAGCGCTGTTACATGACATCATTCATCAGAGTTTATTGTTAGTTAATAGTAGTTACTAGAGGGTAATAATGCCATTCATTTGTTCTGTGTAGTTATTCATAATGAAGGATCAGTATTATAAAGTATTAGCTTTAAATTTGTGTTGTACATTACTTTGTTTTATGGAAGCACTTGGTTCACCTTGATTGTAAAGGCTGTATAAATAAATGTTGATTGATAAATCATCAAGTAAACAGATATGAATCCAGTATCAGTGAAGTGGCTGAGATTGAGGGTTAAAGGTCTTCATGATAAGGTTATAGGTTCAGTCATGAGTGTCAGCATCAAGTCTAGTTTTATAGGGATAGTTCACCCAGAAATGTAAATTCTTTCATTGATTCTCATCCTCATGATTTTCTCTAGCAGAACACAAATGAAATGTTCGTTTATCAAAGATATTCTGTTGTAACGATCGGCCCAATAGGTCGATTTTACATGAATAAAAATGGGGTCAGATTATACTGTGTGAGAGGTTATGAGTGTTTAAAAAGATGAGACTGACAACAGAAATGAATAAAAAGGTGTATTTACAATAATCACACAATAAGAACTTAAAACAACACAATAAAACTAGAACAACTTAGGCTGTTTAAAAGCAGGGAGTCCATTTGCACCATACCATAAAACAGTCCATAAGAATCCTAGCATGATGTAGTCCCAATGTAAAGTGTCCACCATGTATATACAAAATCCACGGAAGTGATAATCCAATGAAGAGTGATGTGATTTGCTGGAAAAGTCCAGCTAGTATTTGATCACGTTCGTAATGAGGGGGTGATTGTTTGTCATGCTGCCTCCTTTAGGCTGGCTTACTTCCTTAGACCCAGACTAATTTAGAAATACAACACATCATTAAAAGTTAAGGAGGAATAAATGGACTATAAAAAACGTAAACCAATTAAAAACTCTATCATACAAAATCATTGTAAAATAGAGCGGTAAAACATGTATTTTATGTGCAGTGCACACTGTTTCGAAATCAAATATGGTGAAAAAAAATAATCATAACTCATGTCTGTTACGGGACTAAACACATGCCACCATATGGCTTCGAGACATTTTTTAATTAAAGCTAACTTCCTCAGTCTCGTTGACTCGGATGTACGTCATGCTTACACTGCACGTGCAGAACTTTGCATGTGGGCTGATTGAACGTCCTAAGACTTGATCCTGGAATTTCACATATGAGGTGATTTATTTATTTATTTTTTCCTAACAAATTGTTAATGCAGCTACTTATATAGGTGTGTTTGAGTGTTTAAATATTTAATAATAAATAATTTAGAGTTGTTTGTGGTGGGTAACTTAAAGTGATATGCAGTGACGTCACAATCGTGTTGCATTGTGGTATATGGAGCTGCCTTAAGTGTTCATATGAAGTAGACTCGCAACCTCTGTCAAAATTGAGGAGTGAGGGTCTGTCCATATAAACTCCCTCGTTCACTTCACAAAGGTGAACGCATTTCAAAATGGTGGCAGGGATTCCCCAGTGTTAAGTGCTTAAGTTTGCAAGTGCGTCTAAAACTAGAGTGGAACACAACCTTCGATTATCCCCTTTGGATTTCTCTTTGCTACCTTAATGTCCTTTTTAAAGATTAAAACTTTGGACCCTACTGACTTTCAATACTCCGACAGATGTATATATGGACAGAGACATTCCTTAAAAACCTTCTTTTGTGTTCCTCAAAAAGAAAGTACTAGCAGTTTGGAATAACATGAGTAAATGATGAATGTTCATTTTTTTGGTTTACTGGTTTAAAGGGGTCCTGTTATGCTTGTAAATGGTCATAACGGGACCTCTTTAAGTTCATACCTGTTTCTCTGTCCTCTGTGCTGCACTACAGTGTCGTGGTTTTTATGTTCACCATACACAGCAGCACATATACACTTCTGATCAGTGCGGCAGAAAACCTCAAGGATCTTGTCGTGTTTCGGGCAGATCATCTCCTGAAGTCGTCCAGTGGCTTCAGTCAGATTGTGTCTCTTTCCTTTAAACAAACTCTCATGTTGTTCAAGGTGATTCTGACAGTAAGAGTTCAGACACATCAGACAGGACTTGACGGCTTTGTGTTTTCTTCCAGTACAGATGTCACACTGCACATCTCCAGCTCCAGCGTAACAGTCAGCAGGAAGTTTAATCTTCTTCAGTTTGTCTACCATTTCAGCCAGAATGGTGTTTTTAGCTAAAGCAGGTCTTGGACTGAAGGTCTGTCTGCACTGAAGACAGCTGTAGACTCTCTTCTCATCCTCCTGATCCCAGCAGCCTGTAATACAGATCTTACAGTAACTGTGTCCACAGGGAATGGCCACTGGATCCTTCAGGAGATCCAGACACACTGAACACATGAACTCATTCTGATCCACTGAAATTCTGGCTTCTGCCATTTTACTGCATGAATACAGAGACACAAACACACAACAGCTCAACTACACTTCAGTTTCTCTCTCCCTGAACTCAAGTGATTCCAGTTTCCTGCTTCTTTTTGAGTGACGTGTGCAAAAAAGGTTTCTCTGCAAGTCTAAAGGTCACAGATAATAAAACATCCACTAGATGTCAGCCTCAAACAGACACTCAGAACAGCCTCAAACAGAAGCAGAAAACACAATTAAAAAACACAGCAATACTGCATCCTAATGGCTGCACTGGTACTGGTACTGTATCCAGATTTACAGTTCCTTCATTCTCCATGAAAGTTTTAATTTAGGCAAATCAAGTCACGTCACCTTTTTACAATACAGATTGTTTCAAAGCAGTCTTAGATGGATGACAGAAAAATTATGCAACAAGGTTATTTTCAGCTGTACAGCAGCTCTAGAAGAAAATAATGTCACTGTCCAGTGTTAGTAAGTTAATTGCTAATTCATTTCCATTGTAAAATGCATTAGTTATTAATTTAGTTAATTTATCTATACTGGAAACAACACAGAAATACTAAGAAAACTTTTTCTTTTTCTTTTTTTTTTTTTTTGCAGTGTGAATGCACACAGATTCACGAGAAAACTTAAATTTAACGAATATTTTCCATGTGTTTAAAAAAGAAAACTGAAATATCACATGGTCCTAAGTATTCAGACCCTTTGCTCAGTATTTAGTAGAAGCACCCTTTGATCTAATACAGCCATGAGTCTTTTGGGAAAGATGCAACAAGTTTTTCACACCTGGATTTGGGGATCCTCTGCCATTCCTCCTTGCAGATCCTCTCCAGTTCTGTCAGGTTGGATGGTAAACGTTGGTGGACAGCCATTTTTAGGTCTCTCCAGAGATGCTCAATTGGGTTTAAGTCAGGGCTCTGGCTGGGCCATTCAAGAACAGTCACAGAGTTGTTGTGAAGCCACTCCTTCGTTATTTTAGCTGTGTGCTTAGGGTCATTGTCTTGTTGGAAGGTAAACCTTCGGCCCAGTCTGAGGTCCTGAGCACTCTGGAGAAGGTTTTCGTCCAGGATATCCCTGTACTTGGCCGCATTCATCTTTCCCTCGATTGCAACCAGTCGTCCTGTCCCTGCAGCTGAAAAACACCCCCACAGCATGATGCTGCCACCACCACGCTTCACTGTTGGGACTGTATTGGACAGGTGATGAGCAGTGCCTGGTTTTCTTCACACATACCGCTTAGAATTAAGGCCAAAAAGTTCTATCTTGGTCTCATCAGACCAGAGAATCTTATTTCTCAGCATCTTGGCAAACTCCATGCGGGCTTTCATGTGTCTTGCACTGAGGAGAGGCTTCCGTCGGGCCACTCTGCCATAAAGCCCCGACTGTTGGAGGGCTGCAGTGATGGTTGACTTTCTACAACTTTCTCCCGACTGCATCTCTGGAGCTCAGCCACAGTGATATTTGGGTTCTTCTTTATCTCTCTCACCAAGGCTCTTCTCCCCCGTACAAATTTCCCAGCTCTAGGAAGGGTCCTGGTCGTCCCAAACGTCTTCCATTTAAGGATTATGGAGGCCACTGTGCTCTTATGAACCTTAAGTGCAGCAGAAATTTTTTTGTAACCTTGGCCAGATCTGTCCCTTGCCACAATTCTGTCTCTGAGCTCTTCAGGCAGTTCCTTTGACCTCATGATTCTCATTTGCTCTGACATGCACTGTGAGCTGTAAGGTCTTATATAGACAGGTGTGTGGCTTTCCTAATCAAGTCCGAATCAGTATAATCAAACACAGCTGGACTCAAATGAAGGTGTAGAACCATCTCAAGGATGATCAAAAGAAATGGACAGCACCTGAGTTAAATATATGAGTGTCACAGCAAAGGGTCTGAATACTTAGGACCATGTGATATTTCAGTTTTTCTTTTTTAATAAATCTGCAAAAATGTCAACAATTCTGTGTTTTTCTGTCAATATGGGGTGCTGTGTGTACATTAATGAGGAAAAACAGTGACTCACTTAAAACAGTGGCTTTTAGAAAACCAGACATGTATTCATTTTTAACTGTCACACATTTATTACCCATACACATTCATTGTTAAATTGAATGCAGTATAGAGGTGGATGAACAATGTTTTTGCCATTATGTATTTTTCATTTGTTTTTTGTTTTGTCATGTATATGTAACTATTATGTGTATCTTTCATTTATAGTGATGAATGTTGTATGATTGTTGCTGTTTATGTTAGTTTTGTTACCTGCCTAGGGACTGCAGATGAAAAGTAGTTGTTTTTACTAATTCTGGCATATTTACGTGGTGTATTTTTGTAACGGAGACGCTGAGGCTGAGTTAGAATCCATGTGTGGTTGTTTATTGTAGACAATAGCAATAAACAGATTCAGAAGAACAGGCAGAGGGTAAAAGAGCAGTCCAATCTGTCGACGTACAAAGGGGTAGTCCAAGAAGCAATAGTGAGAAGGCAGGCAATGGGTCTAAACCAAAACATCAGTCCGACAGGGCAACCAAGTGAAAGGGATAATCCAGGTAATCGGTAAACAGAGAGGCAGGTAGAATCATACACAGGTAATCAGACAGAATAAACAGGAAAAATAATGCTTGGTAGGCAGGTAAACTGGCAATACTTTGCGATGAGGTATAGCATTCTCTGGTTAAAGGCCAAACAAGTGACTGAGGAAGCAGAGGAGTGGAACATGGTATTCCCCGGTGACGGCTCCCTCTGCTGGCCTGGCGTTACAATTTATACAACAATGGTCATGAATATGCATGGTCCCTATCAATAAACCAATAAAAAAATAATAATAATAATTAGTTAATTAGTGTCGTAAATCTGTTTTGAAGTTGTTTTTCAAATAAAGGTTTCAGTCAGTGATATCAGATTGTTATCAAATATTTTATTGTTCTTACCCTGAAACTACAAACAAGAGTATATTTCCCCAGTATTTAAAACTTGCAATGGTTTTAGTTTTGCTTGCCTTGAAAAGAAGCCCAAAAAAACAGCTGCACATTGCTATAAAGGAAGCCTTTATGTATTGATACACTATTATTACAAAAAGCTACACAGTGTATTTCTAGCTAAACTGCTCCCAAACGTAAGATTGTTGCCTAGCTATAATGAATATGTTCCCCTTAAAATACTCAGTATAATATATAATATATATATAAAAATATATATATAATATATAATAAAAAATACAGTATAAATAATTTGTTAATGTTCCCAGTCGTTACCCCTTTATTCCCCAGTACTTTACAGGCTGTAATCTAAAGCGTTACATTATTCTGACATGACAGAAGTTCAGCTGTAGATTAATGTAATGAGAGAAAAGAGACTCTATAACATCTCACTGTTACGATTCATCATGAGCTCAAAGCATTATGGTAGAATCTCTACAGTCTGTTCTCATCAACACAGTTTCACTGATGATCCCAAACCAACAAATCCAGGATAGAGCGGTTTAGTGAATGTGGTCTGGACTGTGGATGAGGCTCATTGTGTCTCCAGAGCGCTGTAGAAGGACAGAGTTCCTGCACTGTGATCCACATACACCTATTCTCCTGCTGATGGACTTTACTGGGAGATCAGTCACTATGTTATTGTGTATGAATGAGTAACTGGAGGAAGTGCAGATCAAACTCCAGGACTGATCATTACGTCCAAACCCACACTCATCCCGATCCCTTCCTGCTGATGCTCTTATATGACACTGATATAAACACATCTCCACTCCACTCAATCTCCCAGTAACAGCGTCCACAACACTCTCTCTACACAACACTTGAAGATATCCTTCAAATCTGTCTGGATCAGGATACGTGCTCTGTGTTAGTGAATGTAATCACTCTGTTCCTCTCAGACAGACAGAGGTATTATTCACTGTTCGAATCCAGAGTGAACTGATGGGAATCTGATGAAGATAAAACACATCAGAATCAGGAATTATCAATCTTTCTGATATCCTGTGCAAATCATCATTATCATTATCCAACATTTTCTAAATGCCTTCCCTAAGTATTAATGTTGGTTATTATTCTGTGTTTATTATAATTTAAAAGTCTGTTGTTGTTATTATATTTACACCATTCAAATGTTTGAGGTCAGTTGATTCTTTTTAAAAGAATCTGATACTTAAACAGCAAGCTATGTATTAAGTTGATTCTACAATGAGTGTAACTAGATAAAAAAACTAGAAAAATGTTTGTAGACAAACTTTAAGTTGGCTTAAAAACACCTAGCCCAAAGTTTGAAACAGTTTAAAAACTTGAATTTTGAAAGTTTTCAGTTTGAAATAGTTTGTTTTAAATAGATAGATAGATAGATAGATAGATAGATACATAGATAGATAGATAGATATAGATGCTAGAATTTCTGGATGGTTGGTAGGGTACTCAGGAGAATGCTAGGTTGTTGTTATGCGATTGCTAGGATACTCCGAGGTTCCTAAGGTGTTACTATGCAGTTGCTAGGGCATTCTGGGTGGTTGCTAAGCTGTTGCTTTGTGGTTGCTATGCGGTTGCTAGGGTGTTGGTGTGTTTTGCTAGTACATACCATCACAGTGCTAGCATGTTTTAAAGGGGTCATATCATGAATATGTTTAATTGCTATAATCAGATCCCGGTGCATCTACCAAACTAGAAAACGTGAAAAAAGATAACTCAGTAACTGTTACTTGAGCGAGCTCTTAACACATTATAGTCCTTCACATCTATTGCCATCTCAAAACTCTGGCCAGTTGATAATGCCTAGAAAATCAAAATCAACCACAGACAGTAGATCCTTTTCCTTTTTAGCACCTAAACTTTGGAACAGTCTTCCTAGCATTGTTTCGGGAAACAGACACACTATGTCAGTTTAAATCTAAATCTAGACTAAAAACACATCTCTTTAACCTGGCTTACACATAACACATAATCTTATATAATTTAAACCATGTAAATTGGTTTGATGTAATAGGTAACACCTGATGTATCATAAGAAGAATGGCGTCTACGCTAATATTTGTTACGATTGGATCCCCTGCACCAGATGTCTTGGGCCGCCAGAGGGAGCCCTCACCCGAGTACTAGTTTCATTCGGACTACATTTCCCATCCACCCACATACCTGGGACTGATCATGCCTGCACCTGCCGCCAATCTCCTCATTATCGCACACTATATAACACGCACACACACACAGTTCCTTGCGAAGTCTTGATCAGCCACGGTTATCATTTCTGAGCATTTATTCCTGATTGTTTGCCTGTTGTTGATTGGACTGTTATTCTGGACTGTGATTCTTGCTACCTACCTACCTACTTACCTGCCTGTTACTGTTTATCCCTGTCTGCCGCCTGCCATGACCCTCTGCCTGTTTCACTGGTTTATGATTGCTGTACTGCCCTTGTTGTTGTATAAACTGCAAATGGATCAATACTCTTCTGAGAAGTTACACTCTGCAAGTATATGAAAAAATGAGCCCTTCAGATTTCACTCCCCTTGTAATGTAGGAAGAGGATCTTATAATATTCCCACCCCTTAATCTGCATGTTGGTGTACCAGTAACTGGTCCTGGAGTGATTCTTACTGTATTCACGGAAACCAGAGCCATGTCATTATTTTTATTTTTAACCCGAAAACAATTGCAGTCTGTGTAATTAATAAACGCATCTTCATTCATGTTGAGTCTCTCCAACAGTGTGTAGCTTTAGCCACGTCTAATGTTAGCAAACATCCACAAAATAGAGAGCATGAGCTCATTTGCATTTGGATTTATAAAGAAGAGTTTTCAGTTTGTTTTTTCTTGAAACTTTTTTACTACTGTGATTTTTACCTCTAAATCTTGGATGAATGTTTTTAATGGCTTTCAGTAAAAATAATCATATGTATCCTTTAGTATTATAAGATATCCTGTTTTTGAAGAATATGTCCCAATATCCCCAGTTCAAAATAACTTGCATTTCTATTTTTCGTTTTATATTTCTATTTCAATCTTTCCGTTCTTTGAAAATTCTGGAAAAAACACCTCCACACATTCCTCATTTTTATTTTACATTTTAAAATATATTCAAATAGAAAATAGTTATTTAAAATCATGGGGATATTTCACAATATTACAGTTTTTTTTAATCAAATAAATGCAGTTAATGTTCGATATATCAGCAGTTTTACCAGATATCCTGTGAAAATCATCATTTACATGATCAATTTCTGTCATGTTTTCTTTCTCCTTCTACAGGAACATGAACACACTCAGTGAGTTTCTCTGCTTGTTTTCTCAGTGACTTACATTGTAGGAAGTCGTTCCTGGTTCTGGGAACAATGTTGGTGAAAGTGACTGTGGAAATCAACAGACATGAAGAGTGTGATTATCATGTCAAGAGAAAATGATCCCTGCATCCGTTCCTAAGACATTTCTAATATGATCTTCTACATGATATGAGATGATGGAGGATCATTTCTGAGAGCAGATGAATCTCCAGGACTTTACCTCTGTCAGAGATCTTCTTCAGCTCCTCTTTGCAGAAATCCTCCAGTTTGTCTCTCAGCTGACGGACAGATTCTCTCACAACATCAAAAGAGGAGAGAGAACTGAAGGGATCGTCATTTACGTCTGTAGATTCAGGAGGAGCTGAGAGAGACTGGAAACTCTACAGAAAACAGAAATCAAAGCTCATCACCTCCACACTTCAGCCAATAACCTGCACTACTGTCAGATTTGAGCAGCTCTTGTTGATCTTTAGTAACTCTCCTCAATCCAGCACTTTCACAGCATCAGATTCATTCTTCTCATATTATATCATGTTAGAGCTGTAAGATCTAGTGTTTGACACTTACACTATATGTGAACTTTCTAGGAAAACACTTGATGATCAAACATCTGCCAATAACATAAATGTAACAGATCAAGAGCATCAATGGAGTCACATGACAGGGTTGAGTAGATTTGATCAGGAAATTCAGTTCAAAATCAACGAGTAGATTGACCATTATTATAACTTTTGAGCAGTTAGTGGCTCTGAAATTCACAAGGACTCTTAGAACAGGATCCCCAAGGTCAGGTTTTGTGGTTTAAATACATTGAAGCATCACTAATATACAGCCTTACTTCCTGTTTGAGGACTTCACTGTCAAATTCATTAATGTGTTACTGAAAATTATTATAAAAGGTAGGATACCATCAAGTTGGATTTCACATTGTTGTAAAATTGTTTAAATATTAGTAAAGTTTTCATCTGTTGATGTCTGTAATCTCAATATATCTTTCAGGAAATTTTTTTTTGTAAATGTTTTTTGTTTTCTGTAATGCATTTGTAAGTGCATCTCTTTCAAAAGAAGAAGATCAGATGAGAGTCTGACTGATGATTATATAATACCGAACACACAGATTAACACTTCAGTCAACGGCTCATTCTGCTCTCATGAAATGTTTCTCTGTGAGTCTCTTGCTCAAGTCCACTATGATCCTGTTCTTCTAGATCTCTGTTACCTGCAGGAAATGGATGTGATCCTGTGTGTGTGAAAGCTGCTCCAGCTCAGCGTCTCTCCTCCTCAGATCATTGATCTCCTGCTCCAGTCGCTCCAGTCGTCCTTCAGCTCGACTGCAGTCTTTTCCTGATCTCTGATCCGCTGTGTGGCCTCAGAGCGGCTTCTCTCAATGGAGCGGATGGCTCAGAAGATCCTCTCACTGTCTCCACTGCTGTCTGTGCAGAGCGCTGTTAGGACACACATCACAATCACACAGTGGCTTCAGTGAGTCCTGACTGAGACTTCTCAAACTTCTCTTCTTCTCCAGACTCACCTTATGAGACTCCACAGCCTCTCTCAGCTGCTGAAGATCTTTCTCTCTCTGCTGGATCCTCTGCTGGAACGACCTCTGCGTCTCCTTCAGCTGGTGCTAAAGGACAAACCAATCACAGGAGAAACATCACATAAATCTGGCTCTGCATCAGCCAACCAGGGCTCTGGGGTGACCGGCCTTTTTCTGTTGCTGGGCCCAGACTCTGGAATAGGCTTCCCGCAGATATGAGCGCTATCACTGACCTGGGCCTTTTTAGCTAAGCTCAAAACTGATTTATTTAGACTGGCTTTTAATATCTAGCAGTTTTTGTGGCATTTTTGTGTATTTTATGTATTTTCTTGTTGTTGGTTTTTAATTTTTGTTTACATTGTTTTGTTTTTATTGGAAAGCACTTTGATTCACCTTGAGTGTTGTAAAGGGCTGTATAAATAAATGTTGATTGATTGATTGATAAATCATCAAGTAAACAGATATGAATCCAGTATCAGTGAAGTGCTGAGATTGAGGGTTAAAGATCTTTCATGATAAGGTTATAGGTTCAATCATTAGTGTCAGCATTATTTCATCAAAGTCTACTTTTATAGGGATAATTCACCCAGAAATGTAAATTCTTTCATGTTTACCCATCCTCATGTCTTTCCATGATTTTCTATTGCAGACACAAATGAAGATATTAATTTTTCAAAGATATTCTCCTGTTTCTAGACCTGTTTTGAAATCAAATATGGACACATCAATAACATCATACTTTACTGACTCATGCATGTCACGTGACTAAACATGCCACCATATTATTTATGGCTTCTGCAGCATTCCAGTTCATTTTTTATGCCCTTCCCTCGCTAACTTCTCTCAGTCTCCTTGACTCAGATGTATGTCATTGCTTACAATGTACAAATGCCCACTACTGGCAGAACCTTTGCAATGGGCTGAACAGGAATGTCCTTGATCTCTTGGAATCTGTTATGCAGTTGATTTATTTATTTTTTCCTTACGAAATTGTTTAATGCAGCATTCTATATTTATAGGTGTGTTTGGGTGTTTTAAATAATAATAATATAGAGTTGTTTGGGTAACTTAAATGTGATATGCAGTGACGTCACAATCGTGTTGCATTGTGGTATATGGAGCTGCCTTAAGTGTTCATATGAAGTAGACTCGCAACCTCTGTCAAAATTGAGGGAGTGAGGGTCTGTACATATAAACTTCCCTCATCCACTTCACGAAGTGTAATGCATTTCAAAAAATATTTTTGGGTGAACCACTGGTTTAAAGGGGTCCTGTTATGCTTGTAAATGATCATAATGGGACCTCTTTAAGTTCATACCTGTTTCTCTGTCCTCTGTGCTGCAGTTGATACAGTGTTGTGGTTTTATGTTCATCCATACACAGCACACATAACACTCCTGATCAGTGCGGCAGAAAACCTCAAGGATCTTGTCGTGTTTCGGGCAGATCATCTCCTGAAGTCGTCCAGTGGCTTCAGTCAGATTGTGTCTCTTTCCTTTAAACAAACTCTCATGTTGTTCAAGGTGATTCTGACAGTAAGAATTCAGACACACCAGACAGGACTTGACGGCTTTGTGTTTTCTTCCAGTACAGACGTCACACTGCACATCTCCAGCTCCAGCGTAACAGTCAGCAGGAAGTTTAATCTTTTTCAGTTTCTCCACCATTTCAGCCAGAATGGTGTTTTTACCTAAAGCAGGTCTTGGACTGAAGGTCTGTCTGCACTGAGGACAGCTGTAGACTCTCTTCTGATCCTCCTGATCCCAGCAGCCTGTAATACAGATCTTACAGTAACTGTGTCCACAGGGAATGGCCACTGGATCCTTCAGGAGATCCAGACACACTGGACACATGAACTCATTCTGATCCACTGAAATTCTGGCTTCTGCCATTTTACAGCTCAACTACACTTCAGTTTCTCTTTCCCTGAACTCAAGTGATTCCAGTTTCCTGCTTCTTTTTTAGTGACGTGTGCAAAACAGGTTTCTCTGCAAGTCTAAAGGTCACAGATAATAAAACATCCACTAGATGTCAGCCTCAAACAGAAGCAGACAAAACAATTAAAAACCACAGAAATACTTCACCCTAATGGCAGCACTGGTACTGCAGGACTGAAAACTGTGTCCAGAATTACAGTTCCTTCATTCTCCATGAAAGTTTTAATTTAGAGAAATCAAGTCAAGACACCTTTTTACAATACATATCATTTCAAAACAGCCTTAGATTGATGACAGAAAAAGGTTATTTTCAGCTGTACAGCAGCTCTAGAAGAAAATAATGTCACTGTCCAGTGTTAGTAAGTTCATTGTTAATTCATTTCCATTGTGAAATGCATTAGTTATTAATTTAGTTCATTTATCTATACTGGAAACAAGACAAAAATACTAAGAAATTTTCTTTTTTCTTTTTTTTTTTTGCAGTGTGAATGAATGCACACAAGCTGATTCACAAGTTGAAAACTTAAATGTAACAGGAAGATTTTACATGTGTTTAAAAAACTAAAAGGGTTAATTCTGGTCCGATCATCATAGCAGCCGCCATTTTGTGCTTCGACGGAGGAGACTAAAGTGTTTCTCTAATCTAATATTATTTCTTGGGATTCAAAGACTGAGAAGAGCCACAGAGTGGAGGAACTGAGTCAGCAACCATTTTGACTGTTTATTATAAAACATCTCTGGTTATGACTGTAACCATTGTTCCCTGAGAAGGGAACGAGACACTGCATCAATGACACTTTGGGAACGCCTCTGCATGACTGCGTCTAAAGCACGTGTGTCAACTAATCCAATGACGAGACGGAACGTCACGGGCCGGTAACGTCATGACCAAGAAAGTGTAAAAGCACATCTGGAATGATAGGCGTTAGCTTTAATTAGCCGAAGCAAGCTGATCACAGGGACAAAGAAAGTACGGTAAGGTGACGCAGCGACACGTTCCCTTCTCAGGGAATGACCAAGTTCTGTCTTGAAACTTGACGATGCAGGTTGATGGGTTTTTAACTCATTTGGTAGCGATCTCATCATTATCTACACAACACAGCTGATTGGCCGCTGATGCAACAGCAACCAATGAGAAAAACCAGAAAACTATTGTGTATTATTATATTTCATGTGAACAACGAAGGGATCTCTCTAACCAGTGCAATATGCAAATGTGTTGTATTAAATATGTATTATTGTCATGGCAGAGCCAGCTGATTTTTTGGAAGGCAGTGAGCCTGGGTCCCCTCCACCAGAGCCTGCTGCTGCTTCTCCTGCTCAGGCTGGCCCATCGTCTGCAGCTGCTGCTGTACCCACAGGTGTGTACAGGCATTTATTCATTTGCAGACACGCTTCTAATAAACAGTATTCATTTCTGCTCAATAGAGTTTAGAGTTATTGCTCATTTGCACTGCCAGTCTTATTTGAGATTTTTAATACTAAAAATGCTACAATTTTGTTTTGTTTTCAGTTAACCTTTTCTGTGAACATCTTAAAATCAGGTTTCAGCTTTCAACCTTCTCATTGCACCATTTTCTTTACAGTACCACCAACGTGGAGGAGGAGAACGCCCCGTGAGGAGCCCATTAATTTTGAGAAGGAGCTGTTGGCATCACTGAGAAACAGGCCTCAACCTTCTCTCTGCTCCGAGGACGAGCATTTTCTTTTGAGTCTGCTTCCGTCCCTGCAGAAGTTGCAACCTCAGATGGAGGAATTTGTCAAATTTCAAATTCATGAATTAATTTATGAAAGCAGCAATGTTCTGCTTAATTTGGAGACATTGGAGCCTACAGAGAAGTTTTTTTTTTTAAATTACATGAGGCAGCAATCTCTGCAGGGAATGAAACAGACTTTGTCTCCTTTCTCCTCTTTCATTTGTGTCCCTCACTATTCCATCATCCCTATAAAAGAGATATAACTATATATAGATAGTCAAGCTCTTTGTGGTTTTGTGGGTGGCTCTTAAAAGAGCCGTTGTGGGTCAGCCTTGGGAGGACATGATAGAAAATATTATTCAGTGGGCTGCCATGAGACTGCTCCCTCCGCAGAAAATAAAGGTCCATAAAGGTGTCTCTCACCCAGAGTGCCTCTCTGGAGGACTTATTGGCTGCAACCCATCCCAGATCTGGCAGCGACTCCTCTCCGGTGGCCACAACCTCCCTCACTGCAGGTGCCTGTCTTGCTGCTGAGGACCTTATTAAATTGTGGAGAACACATGTCGCCTTCACACATTTCTCCGCAACTTCAGGGTGGACCTCAATCAGACGGCGGTACAGCCTCCACTGCGCAGACAGCATCCCAAAGGCATCCTCCACCACCAGCCGAGAGCTCGGGAGAGACGGTAGTTGAAGATGTGCTTCTCTCTGGGAAAGACACGCCCAGGGAATGGCCGCATCAGGTTTCTTTGCAGCGGGAAGGCCTCATCTGCAACAAAGACATGGGGCTGGGGTCCTCTGTGGTCCACTCCGGGTATTGGATGGTCAGGTGGCAGATGGAGTGTGCCACTACGAAGCGCCTGACCAAAGGCGGAGTTGGCCAGTATCTCACCATCGCTCGTCCTGCCGTATCCCCCAACATCAATCACCCGGAAGCGACTGTGTGCATCCACAACCGCAAGAAGAACTATAGAAAAAGTTCCCTTACAGTTGTGGAACTGGGATCCTGAGTTGGGGGGTGCCTTTAGAACGACGTGTTTGCTGTCCAGTGCTCCACAGCAGAGCGGGAAGTTCCACCGCTGATGGAAGTCCTCCGCAATGGACCTCCAGTCATCTGTGGAGGGCACAGCCATAAACTCCCCCACCAGGCAGTCCCAGATGGCAGTGACCACGTTGGGGATGATGCTGCAGACTGTGGAGACACCAACCCGGAAGCTGTTGGCGATGGTCCTGAATGAGTTGAGAAACCTGAAAAAACAGTTATAAATTTTATAAATGTACTTGTACTTATATAGTACTAAGTAATAATTATATGGACTAACCCTTAATGTTTTACTTTACCATATGCTGAGATTTGTTTGCTACAGCAGCAAAACAGTTTATAGATGGCACACTAAAACCACTATAGAGCGCTATTGAACAATAATTTACTAGTACATGCATATTGATTTACAGACAGGAGTACCTGGACATGAAATGTCCATCTGAAATGTTTCATCTGATAGGATACATTCTTAAAAAAAGTAAAGATATTGTCATTGTACATCTGCCTTCTATTGGCTTGGCACAAAGACCACTTGAGCAAAAAATGGCTCAATTTACCCCACTCTCCCCTATATAACGGTAATAGGTAATGGTAACGGTAATAGGTTATGCTTAAAATAGGCTCGGATCACCTCATGTTGTAGACAAATGTTAATTAATCCAACCAGAACAGAATATATTAGTATTTACTGACTGAAGACAGATGAACAGGCGCTCTGCAGCTGGAATTGAGCACCTGTAGTTGGTGTCCTGGTACGAAATCCGCGCACCAATGTGGGCCAACAGGTCGTCAAACTGGGACTGAGACAGACGCTGAAAGCGGCCGTCATCCAGACACAGCTCCTGGAGTAAATGGTGAAACTCACCAAACTGGGAGCGTCTTTGGATAATCTTGTGAACCCAGACACGGCAAGCCCGCCGACGCCGCTGATGGACTTTCCGGAGTAAAAAAAGCCAGCCCACTCTCTCTGCAACATCCATATCCACCATTATCTAGCAAGGAGGCCGGCAAATACACTGGGTAGCACAGGTAGCATGGCAGGCAGAAGCTCCTCCCATGACGCAAATTCGCGTCTGAACAAATATACATATTTTGTGATCATTTTCCTATAATTGGAATCCTGGTATTTTGCTTGAGCAAGTGGCTCTATGAATAGTGGAAAAAATGCGTGACTGCAGTGGCATTACCATTTACTTTAACCTGGACCTGTCGGTGAATGATATAGTGGTTTAAAGGGGTGGTTCACTGGCTTTTTTCTAGGCTTGATTGTTTATGGGGCGCAGTTTAACATGTGTTAAGTGTAACCCGGGTAATCCAGACCACTAGTAAAGGAGTTAAAAAAATATGTTAGAGGATGAAAAAATTAAGAAAAGGAAAGAAGAGAGGAAAACGAGTGTTTTAGAAGGAAAAGTGTTTTGTCCAATCATTGATCCTGCTGCAGTGACAGACACTTCAAAAGAGCCAATGAAATCAGCACCTTCATAAGTCCCGCCCACAGGCTGCGCCGGCGCCATGTCAGCATTAGCAGAGCGGGTCAGACGAAGCAGCTGCACATTAACTTCCTCGTTTGAAATAGGATGTCATTCTTGCCTTGGTGAGTTATATTTCAAATATTAACTAGACATTATGTAAGAAAACTTGCAGCAAATTATTAGTAATATTAGTGTTTATATAAGCCGCTTATACATAGTGCGCAAGCTGCTAATCTGCACGTGGGCTAAAGCTAGTTAAATGTGAAAATGCTGAAGAGTAAATGAAGTGTGACAAAGTGTCATGTTTAAGTGTCTTTGTGTTAAATAAGTGTCCAGATGTTGAGTTAATATGATGTTTTAAGTGGATACATGGTATGTGTTGATGAAATTGTTTGAATGAAAGATTAATTATTGTTCTGCCTTGTGTTTTTGCAAGGATGGTTTTTTTTTTTTTTGTTGAGAGATTGTGATCAGCTATGAAAGTTTCTCCTGTTCTGTCCAGGACACATGAGACGCGTTTAAGTGAATATAAACGGCGGGCCATCCACGGATTCAATTTGCCTGTCGAACTGCTTTTTAACTCCTCGAAACTGGTAGGAACATTATTTTTGCTTTTGGACAAACATTTTATTTTTTGCCTATTTTTCCTTTCAATAGAGAGACATTAACTTTGAACTGAACGATTCTAAAGAATAAACATTCATTTGAACCAAATCAGTTGATTCATTGACTGATATTATCTGAATCAATTCAGTGAATCTTGAGTATTTGATTCATTTAACTGAAAAGATTGAGTTTTGAGGGGAAAGAGTGATTTATCGAATTGAAAAAGTAAAAATTCAGAACTACATTCTGTACACTGATTCAAATTGACTGTTGAAATAATTTCTGTGTTATTGAGTGTGCAAGATTTTGATTTGATAATATCCTTCACTTTTTTTTCTTCAATTTTGTTGGGTTACAAACTCACTGAGACTGTTGATTTTTTTTCCAAATGTTTTTATTTTATTGTACAAAGTATATGAGAATTGATTCCCAACTGAGTTGAACTGTTTGGGCAGTTGAGTCCAAGTACCTAAAAAATTAAAAAAGATGGTTGACTACAAATATTAATTTATAGTATTTGAGATTTACACGCTTCAAACAAATTACAATTAAGAATATACCTTTTAATTAATACAAAATCTCAATCAGCAAACAAGACTCTTGGTCTTTCACCTGCTGTGCTGCCTTCCTCTCTTCAGCAGTCGCACCTTCTGATCAGTTGGCCCATATTGAACATTATACAAGTGTGACACGTCAGACCCGTTGCTGTTAAACCTGCTGAAAATGAAACAGGAAAATTACTCATTAAACACTCATTAAAAACAAACCCCCATCATACATACCAAGACAAAGAGAGATTCACTATGCTGAAATACACACGGTCACTCGCCACGCAGGATTACAGCTACTTGCATGACTAAAGAACAAACAAGGGAGTGAGACTCCATTTAATGGACAAAAGTCCTTTTTGACGCAGGCAGCTTTCAGGTTAGTCTCCCTAACAGCCAGTACACAGAGAATGGAAGGACGCTTCAACCGCCATCTCTCGTTCACAATGCTGAACGTCAACAAAAGGGCGGCTCCAAAGATGATGATTCCTAAACAACCAAATACTTCCCTTTCTAGACCCCAAACAATCAAACTAATCAAATTCATGCAGTTTTGCTGATGAGGTGAATATATATCTTAGGATGTTTATAGGCTATTTTTAGTGCAAACAAGACCTGTGTATTTATTGCAGTGCGTCACTAAGTGTTTTTTAAAAAGGAAATGTGCAAATCTTAGCGTATTCTTCATGTTGTTTCCTTCAGAAACAGTGTTATTTTTCATAATTGTTTGAAGATTCCTTCTCATGACTTCAACACCTCCCTGCAGCTGTGGATTTACAGTAAGATATTATCATTGGACCTCTTCAAACTGGACAATGGACGGTCGACCACCGAATCCAACAGTGTCTGCCATAATACTGAAGTAAGTGTGCATCACTGATCATCGTTCTCGCTGAAATATTTTGTCATAACATGAGATGCAGTTTAGTTTAAAGAGGAATTATTGTGCGCCTAGCACTCCTCGCTGTTGTGTCACAGGAAAAGTGATCAAAAGAAGCACATCCACTATCTAAATTGACCTAAAAAGGGATGCAGAAATGGCTGTTTTTCTGCTGGACAGGTAAGACACTTAATGGTTCATTGGGTATAAGGTTACAGGAGCACACATTTTTAATTAATTCTTACATATGATAATACACCTACATACACATAGTCACACATGTTGATCTTTCAATTCGAGAACAAGTATAACAAAAAAAGCTTAGTGTTTGAAACGACATGAGGCGAGTAATTAATGACAGAAATTTAATTTTTGGGATGAACTATCATTTTTAACCCTCTGGGGTCGACAAACTTGCTGGTGTGTTTTGCTGTATCTTCTTTACATAGCAGCGAAAGTGTCTTAAAATATTGTCATTTGTAGTCGTACTGTAAAAGGTCAACTTTTGTATGTCCACTTACAATCAAAACAAATACTTCACTTTTGTAAAACAGACATGACAACTTTATCTTTAGAAACAGTTAAATTTCTCATTTTAAATGATCTAATTCAAAACAAAAACAGATATTGTTTATGTAATCTGTATGAATAGAGAGATGTCAGTTGTTCTTGTGTCAACTCATCTAATAGCTAATGTGAACACATCTACTGACAGCACGCTGTAATCAAACACTGAAGTTTTGAGGCGATCCATGCAAATGGTGTCAAAACCCACACTGACTCGGTAAAACACATCAAGTTTAACCCTCAAAGACCAAAGTATAGAAGGAAAACAAAACAAAAAAATCGCCTTAATACATGTTGTATTGGCCTCTAATCAGAAATAAATGGGTTTTACATTTTAAAACTAGTTAAAAATGAAAACAAATATTCTCCGTTTATGTAATTTGTATGAAAATGGACAGATATCAGTCGTTCTCGTAACATCTTCTGTCAGCTGATGTGGTGCTTCAGTTTCAGGTATTTCCACACTTGGAATGTGTTGCTGCAATCCTTGTCAACACCATAAAAAGTGTGATCTATCATTTGTTTTAGGTTGCCCTGATTAACAACATATTTAACAAATAAAATTTAATTACTATTAAAATCATTTATATTAATTCATATTTGATATGAACCTAAATACACTGCACATATGCTATAGAATATAAACAGATCACTTAGAAATAAGATTTACTCAAAACCAAAAGGTGTTTGCAATTAGTTATGTCCTCTGCACTGGAAGAGTGTAATTTCTCTATTTATTCTTAATTTACATGATGTCTTATTTCATATCTTATGTATTATTTAATTATTTCTATGTAAATGACTCTGAATTGTCTATGAAATGTGCCATAAAAATCAACAAAACACTGACTAATCAGTCTGAGATTCCCGTCTATGTGCCATAAACTGTTTGGCACCCAAACACTATCCTGTCATCGCCTTGAAGTCTGTGTTGATTCCTGTGGATCCCTCTGGATTCACCCACATGATATTCTGATATGTTTTGAGTTGTACGGGTCTTTAGCAACTGCCCCGTCACACTCACCATCTAGTAAATCTGCAATTGTACTTTAAACTTTTTGTATTCACTCTGCCTGTTTAATTCAGCCTCACATTTTTGGTGCCCATTACTGGGTTATCAGTACAACAGTTTTTCTATATAGTAGGGAAGTATGCAATTTCGGATGTGGCCCGTGTCTGTACTGGACTCCAGTGACGCACACAAAACAACCCATTATAACCAGTACTACTGTCTACACTGGCTGCGTCACGTGAAGTTTGTTGCCGTATGTACTGAGTAAGAGTTCATCACACAATGAAAAGCTTACTTTGCTCACCTTGGCATCATAAAAAAGAAAAGAGATACATAAATTAAAAGAACAACATTCATTTTACTTTCCTGTAAACTCCTCCATGACAGAATTTTTTTTTATGTTGTTGGTAGTTTTAACTCCTTTTTCTTAATCCGGTCACAAATTCTTATTTTCATATTTTAATAATCGTTTACAATAATGGTGCGCTATCAAGCTAAAATAGAGAAAAATATATCAGTGTTTATAGAGTGGTGCAGGGATGACGTGTTTTTGTAGGCCAAGACCTGGAAACAAGTTAGCATTTTGTTAAAACACACACACGATACCCTCTTGTGATTTATTTTTAAAGTTTTTAATGTCAGTTGATATTTAGTGGCTAAATGAGTCTACAGAGGTTATCAGGGACATAAAGTGTCATCAGCTGAATAGATAAACTCATCTATACTCACTATTGCTTTCACAGCCTCATGTTTACAATCACACTCTAGAAAACTATCATAACTTGAACTTTCAGGAAAATGTTTTAAACAAAGACTGAAAGATTTGTCAGAAGCTTAATCGAGTACCTCAGGGATGACGTGTTTTTGTAGGCCAACCCGGAAGTTAGCGGCGCACGTGTTCCCTCGGTTGAAAGCCTTTGCATTTTTCCCATAGACTTTTGGAAAATCGCAGAAAATAAGCTCTGTGTTTAACAAAGGGTTATGACACTTACACGTTTTTTCTGTCAAGATAATCTTTACAAGTTAAAACAACATTTATAAATTTTGAAGCCTAAATAAAGTCGTCAGATATAAAAAGCTAACAGTAGGCTATAAACGGACTACAGCACACCATGGTCGCGGATCAACGTCATCACCACCAAGCTTCCTCAAACTTTATTTAACCTTATTTAAAAACATGCTCGCTGATTATGATCTGTGCTGTTATGAATACTTATCCACTTTTTCATGAGAAATGCTGTCCAAATGTCCTGTTTGTCATGATGACGTCTAAAGTCCCCGCCAAAGGAAGTAGTCCCTTTTAGCAATTTGTTAGCAAACGCCGTTTTGAAGACGCATTAAAGGTTTAAAAAATCACAAGCGGGTTATAACTGGTGTGTTTTATGTCATAGATCAAAACCATAGACTGTAAAAAAATATGGACGTAGTGTCCGTGACGTCACCCATAGAGTTCTGAACAGTAGTTTTGAAGCGAAAATGAGGCCGCGGCCATCTTAGCTGCGCGTCACCGCACGTCACTCCCAGATAACTGAAAATGGGCAAAGAGGCGGGAGGTGGTTTGAGCTGATGTGACTGGTTGCTGAAACCACCCCCGCCTCGCTCGACGTGATCATGTTAGCAGTCAAAGCCAAGGAGCTATCTATCTAGATACTATCTAAAATATTAATGAAGATAAGTTTTATCATTAGAAAGTTCTAAAGGTTTACTGTCAATCTACGGTGTTTTTTTTGTTTTTTTTTCAAGATATAAATGCTCCAACACCAGTGTTGGGTGTGCAAATAACAACATGGAAAATCAAATAGGACTTCATACCTTTATAATGAAATAGAGATTGCGAGATGAATCCAATCTGTGGCAATTGGGTAAAAAATATCCAAGAAGTGCTGTCGGATTTTGATATCCTCCCGCCATTGTCATTGTAGTAAATCTCACAACCAAAACTTTCAGCCAATGCCACGATCCAACAACGTGTGTTCTGTTTCTTCCGCATGCATGCACATCTACACAGACACACATCAGTCTCGAATATTATGCAGCAAGCCATATTTTATAATTGTATAAAATAATCTAGAAAAAAAGCACAAATGCCAAATTCAGCGGCTGGAATTAGCTGAGGTAAAGTGAGTGACGGCTCACAGACAGCAGCAGCGTCTACTTGTCACTCAAGTGACCACGCCCTTAATTATGCAGAACTTTAAGGCTTAATATAATTTAAACGGATGAGTTATAAAGAAATTCACCCCCCTCAGAGTTGTCATGAAGGGCAAAATTAGCAGTATAGACCAAAACCACAATTTGAACCAACTTGTAAACATGTTTTTTTTTGCTATAAACTTGGCCAATTTAACATGGGACTCAATGAGATTCTGCTCTCTTTTGAAGCCTGTCCCTAGCGGCCAGTCGATGAATCGCAGTTTAAGTCACTTCCGTATTGGCTTCACGAGAGACTGGGGGAGGTTGCCGCTTGATCAAAACGTGAAAATATTTAGAGGCTTTGTTAACCACAGACCTTATTTCAGGCGATTTAGCAAAAACCCATTCAAAAAACCCATAGACTTTAGGGTGATGGAACCGGAAGTCCTAAAATGCTAACTCGCTTCCGGGTTTTGCCTACAAAATCACGTCATCCCTGAGGCACTCTATAGTGCTGATGTTGAAGTCATGTGACCGTGGTGTAGTTTGTTTATAACCTATGTTTAGCTTTTTACTTCTGCCGATTGTATTTATGCTTCAAAATTCATAGAAGTTGTGTGTATTTGTGAAGATCATAACAATTAACCAAACATGTAAGAATCATAAGCTTTTGTTAATCACAGAGCTTATTTTCTGCAATAATCCAAAAGCCAATGGAAAAAATCCAGTTGGGTTTTTGTCAAGGGACTTAAGTGAAATCATCAAACACTTTAAAAACATCTATTAGGCTTGACACAGATGAATCAAGCAGTGACCAGCACACAAACAGTGACTACACACTAATGCTGACTCTCACAAACCATTTATATGCTGAAATTTAATCTCAAATACATTCTGTTGTTAAGATTCACACATTTCAATTATATGAAAAAATTCCAACAAATTGGATATTAATTTTTTTTTAAATGCAGTGTCATGTTTCTTTTATATGTAACAGTGTTTAGCATAGAGCAGATGAAGATGATGGTGAAGAGAAACCAAGTGCAATGTATTTACAGTGTCCAAAAACATGAAATATAAACAATAAACAAATTTCAAAACATGAAACAAACCATGAATAAAAGCATGAATAGACTATGAACAGACCTAGTGCTTGGAAACATATGAACTTAAATACACAATGACTAGACGACACATGATGGAAACAAATACATGATAGAGGGGAGCACATGACAATCACAAATAATGAGCATACAGAACTAATGAAACAAGAGCCAATCAGAACATGACATACAGATCTCCTCATCAGCACATTAAAGGATCACATGACAAAATACAGGAAACAAAGGAACCATGACATGACAAATTACAAAATAAAAGACAAGAAATCATGAGCATGAAATCAAACCAAAAACAGTCGTGACATTATAACGGTTGTCTAGAATAAGTGTAGCGTTCGCACTCCAGTGACTTTATCACTGCATGTCTCCAGTGTCTGGTGGTGAGGTCACTACTGCCATTCCCATTACTGGTTTACTAGTCATATTTATGAATGACATTCATGAACGTTATTACATGTTGTTGACACTGAATCAGTTTACTTACTGCTAAAACAAAATTTAAGGAAAAGGAATAAATAATGAAACAGTACATAAAATGCTTAATATTAAAGATGAATGAGAAACCGTGAGTTTTTCTTTGCTATTGTGGTTATTTATCTGCGGTAAAAGCACAAGTGCCGTTCTGTCTGCTAAGCATTTTACTGCCCTCCACAGGTCAAAGTTTGAACTAATTGTTATTTACTATTGAACTAGCATATTGCATAAAAAAATTAGTTCAAACTTTGGCCTGTGAAGGGCAGTAATACGCTTAGCAGTGTCTACACTGCTGGAATTCAAATGGAGAAGAAGAAGAGAGCCAGTTCAAGATGAGCATTTATGGTTAAAACTTATATAATTTTAAATTTTTTTCAGAAAATGAGCGATGGTTTCACTAGATAAGACCCTTATTTCTCATCTGGGATCGTTTTGAACAATTTGAAGCTGCAGTGAAACTAATTTTGACCTTCAATCGTTTGGTGCCCATTCAAGTCCGCTATAAGAAGAAAAATCCTGGAATGTTTTCATCAAAAACTTTAATTTATTTTCGACTGAAGAAAGAAAGACATGGACATCTTGGATGACATGGAGGTGAGTAAATTATCAGGAAAATTTAATTTGAAAGTGAACTAATCCTTTAAAAGGTGCTCTAAGCGATGTCACGCGTTTTTAGGCCAAAACATTTTTTGTCACATACAGCAAACTCCTCCTCACTATCCGCTAGCTGCCTGTCCCCTGAACACACCGTAAAAAAAAAAACGAGGTCTCTGTAGTCGCCACAAGCTCCAAAAACGGCAACAAAAACAAACTGGTGCAGCCTGGACCACGAATCATAATAAACATGCTCCAGCCAATAACCGACAAGAATGTTTTTAAATGCACGTTCATGATTGTTTCAGGAAGCACGAAGGGGAGGAGGTGGGAGGGTCTAGCTAGCCTCTGTTTTGTTTGACAACACTTCGAACGTCAACAGGAAGTTTCTCCACCCAGGATCACTTAGAGCACCTTTAATGTAATGAAGAGAAAAATAAGAGACTCTATAACATCTCACTGTTACTGATTCATCATGAGCTCAAAGCATTATGGGTAGAATCTCTCTACAGTCTATTCTGATTAATCAACACAGTTTCACTGATGATCCAATATAAACGGTAAACCCAGGATAGAGTGGTTGAGTGAATGTGGTCTGGACTGTGTGGATGAGGCTCATTGTGTCTCCAGAGACGCTGTAGAAGGACAGAGTTCCTGCACTGTGATCCACATACACTCCTATTCTACTGCTGATGGACTTTACTGGGAGATTAGTCCGTATGCTTTTGTGACAGAATGAGTAACTGGGGGAAGAGCAGATCAAACTCCAGGACTGATCATTAAGTCCAAACCCACACTGATCACCCACTCCCTTCCTGCTGATGCTCTTATATGACACTGATATACGCACATTCCCCCTCCACTCAATCTCCCAGTAACAGCGTCCACACACACTCTCTCTACACAACACCTGAGACCAAAGATCAAATCTGTCTGGATGATCAGGATATGACTGAAGCTCTGGGTAAGTGTTAGCAATCACTCTGTTCCTCTCAGACAGACGGAGGCGTTCATTCACTGTGTTCAGATCCAGATTAAGCTGATGGGAATCTGATGGAGAAAAAACACATCACAATCAGGAATTATGAATCTGTCTGATCTTTTACACAAATTATCTTTGTTGCTTGTTAAATGTACTTAATTTGAACATTTTGTTCAAATTTTATTGTAAAATCAACTTAAATATGTAGAACAGAAGTTTACGTAATCATTTGTGTTGAATGAACTGAAACTGGGTAATGGAGTTCCCAGCATGCTTTGCAATCATCTGGATCTATTACAGAATCTTTCTATGTTAAGTCTTTGGTCCCGGGCATTCAGGATGTTTCAGGTTTGAAAACACAAGGTGCACCACATTGCCTTTTGTTTTGGCTTACTTTATTTAGAAAAGAGCAGTGCACTGTGGGGGTTTAATGTTGCTAGGCAACCACCGAATCAGCTGACCTGTCAGTCTAATCAAGGATTACCAAGCCTATCACTGTATTTCATGAGTCTGTAATTATTTATCAGTGTTCGTTCATCAAAATACAGCACATTTATTTGAGTGTTCAGAAAGTCTTTCCACTTGTTTATCTCGTTTATCATTAATAAATGTGATGTTATTCTCAAACTGGGCTATTTATAGTAACCTGGTTGAATAAAACAAATTTGCTCTCACTGATGTCTGTAAATGTCCTCCTCAATACACCGTAAGAACTAAAACAAGCCAATAAAATATTTTAGGAGAAAACTAGATTTGACAATGAAACAAAACAATTTGCTATTTGGACAAAATTACAAATATCATTAACTTAAGTCCAGTGCTGATTGCCTTTTCATCTACCGTTCTCCTGCGGAACCACACTTCAAAATATAATTCCCTATAGAAATAATACAATATAATACTTTTAAATAAAAAATAAGTAAACAACGAATACTAAAGCACTAATATACATTATATATTATATTAATATTTGCACTTTCAAATAATTTTGAAGTTAGGACACCATTGGTGTTGTCTTAAAGCTAGGACAGTTGTTGTTTTTGTTTTTTTTTGTCAAGTTAGGATGATTCTGTAATACCTTTTTCCTATCCGTAGTTAAGATAACGCACTTGAGAAATGTCATTCTGTAGGTTTTGTCCTATATGAGGTTCTGACTGAAATTGCTATGGTTACCAAACAGGTAAGATGGTGTAGCAGTAATGATGTTGTGTTCTGTGCCGAGGCTTCGGAGCGTATGTCGAGAAATCCCGGAAGCTTTCAGTGAAACGCGTATCGAGGCTTGTATCACTTTAGATCAATGACGTCATTGATGACATTTGAAGCCTTGCCTGTGCCTGACTTTAGAATGCAGTTCGAATCTTGCGTGACATTTTGAGAGATATATAAACCCATGGGATCCCCTCAGAATGTGTGATTTTTTTTTTTTTTTTTGGAATAATATCGCCCTTCCTGTCTATTATGACCAAATAATTTATTTACACACATTTGATAGCCCCATTCATTTCAAGCCAATACGTTTATTACACAGCTATGTTATGCAATCATTAAATTGGACAACACATCTCTCTTTTCATTGTACCACCAAACCTGTGTCCTTTTTACCATATTTCCTTGGGTGCAAACAAAGTCTCTTTAAGACGAGTCATTTCACTCAGCTGCCATCTTTGAAATGCATCTCTGGCATCTAAGTGCAGCTCCTATCACTTTGAATTGGGAAACATCAAATTCTTCAAAGCTGTTTGCCAATCTTTCAATTAAATTTCATATTTGTAATCACCAATGAAATCTGACCACTGTCTCATAATTTTTTTCCAAACGCTCGAATCATGACAAAACTATTTTTTTAGGCTGGATCAAGCTAATGCGCATGCGCAGACCTCTTGTGCCTCATTTCACTCGCGCCGTTCTCTCACGGCTCTCGCCCGCCCTGCTCATCACAGTTAAAGCCTGTTTTATTCAGCAAGTTTTCACCTTCACTCACTCACGAAGATAGGGAAATATTTTATCATTAATTTGCAGCACATCCTCTGGGTCCTCCAAAAGTCTCTCCACCCTCAAACGTCGCTGCTCTTTGTCTTGTATAATTAATAAATGTAACGGCATTCTCAAAGGCTTTTGTACTGTGATTTTTACCATTTGATTTCAAATAGATTTGAAGTTAGGACACCAATGGGGTTGTCCTAAAGTTAAGACAGCTTTTAGGATTTTTTCGAGATGCTTCTGTAATACCCGTTTCCTATCCTTAGTTAAGATAAGATTATGCACTTAAGAAATGTCATTATTTGCTGTGTCCCAATTCACCTACTTATACTACGTTCTAAAAGTATCTACTGTTTTGTAAAGAAAAAGTACCTACTTTTGAGTGTGTAGCAGAAGAGTATACAAGCTTTGGAACATACTACCTCATCATAATTGTAACTGTTTAAACTGCCCTGTCAATCATCTGTTAAAATCCTCCATTAAATTAAATTAAATTTCCTACCGTTTCGGAGAGAAATGTAGTCGCACGTTTATCTGCCAGTCATGGGTCTTTCATGCAGAGAACTCTCCTCATCTTTGCACAATGATGCATTTAAAAGTTAATGATCCATCATATTGTAGTTTAACACTTTTTTTCGTATTTGTAGTTCTAATCGAATCCTCGTTCACAGCGCAATGTGTTATGGGCAATATTAGCCGTTAGGTGTGCACGGATCTGAACTTCGAATTATCTGGAAAAAATAGACCCTCCGGGTATCTTTGGAATACATACTAATTCCTTTTTCAAATACTATTTAGGATAGTATGCGAATTGGGACACAGCAATTCTGTAATAGTGTTTGTCCTAAATGAGGTTCTGACTGAAATTGCTACAAACAGATAGGATTCTCAAGTTAAGATCTTTCTGTAATATGCTGTAAAGTAAATGATGAATTTAAGTGTTATTGTATGTTTTTGAGGGAAAGACCTGTTAATGTCTAATGTTCAGTTATGAAGAGAGAGAGGGAGAGAGTGTGTGTGTGTGTGTGTGTGTGTGTGTGTAGATACATTTGCGTAGTCCTGCTGTAATCTGATCTCTCCCCGTAACACACACCAAACACACAACACACACACACACAGTGACACGTCAGTAAACACACACACATATAGTTTGTCAGTAAACAAAAGCGCACAGGTTTGTTTGTCTATTGACACACATAGCAGTGCAGGGCTGTAAGTATTAATCCCAGGTGAAAAAAAAAGTACACTTCTATAATGTACTTAAAGTGCTCTATTTTCGTGCACTAATTTTGTACTTAATATACTAAAAATTCTTCTTTAGCACTTCTTAAAACATCAGTGTACTCAACTGTGCTATTTGAGACAGCATTAAATATGTTTTAATATACTATCTCTGTATTTAAAAAATGTATTTAGATACCACTTATAATACATTTGAACCATAGTGTACTACAAGTGGTAACTAAATATATTTTTTAAATACAGAGATAGTATGTTAAAAAGCACATTTTAGTTCATATTTCATACTGTCTCAAAATAGCACAGCTGAGTACACTTAGATGTTCTTAAGAAGTGCTAAAGAATTTTTAGTATATTAAGTACAAAATTAGTGCACGAAAATAGAGCACTTTAAGTACATTATAGAAATGTACTTATTTCACCTGGGATCACATATTTTCAATTACAATTTCTATTGTAATTGAATCTAAAGATTGTTCTGGTCAACTAGTAGTCGTTCATTTTAAGCGATTAGTTGACTAATCGCACATTTATTAAAGTGGTGAAACTCGTTCATGGATATCTGCGCCCGTGGTGATTATTAATTGAGGGTATTTAGGAAAGGAGTATATAAAGGGCATCAAAACACTGCTTCATGAAGATTCAAAGCTTTACGAATCTTTGTTTCGAATCACGAATCAAACTGCCAAAATCACATGAACTATTTAAAATGTGAAACACTTATGACATAAAGAAACATCGTTTACTGAAATCATGTGACTTTGGCGCTCCGAACCACTGATTCAAAACAAAAGATTTGTACAACTTCGAAGCTTCATGAAGCAGTGTTTTGAAATCAGCCATCACTAGATATGTGACCCGTGGCGAAATGAGTTGGAAGCCTCAACGTTCCATTTTAAGATATGGGCCGATAATGAGGAAAAACAATGAAAAAAAACTTTATTATACATTTTTTTATAGCTAATTTCAAAGAACAGACATTAAAAAAAAAAAAAAAAAATCTCAAAGTTTCGTAGTCAGGATAATTGAGTAAAGGTATTTAAATGACTATTAAAGTTGACAAAGTTTTACTAAATTTGCTGGAAATGAACATTGCTTTTCTCAACTCATCTCGTCACTTCTGAGCATTTTCCTATATTCCAGGTATCCCCTGAAGCGTCACTATCTCTGCTCTCCAAATATGGTGTAAAACATTGTATAATGTTGTATACCAATCAAAAAGCTTAGAAATGTACACGAATACTGACATAAACGCTAATCATTTGTCAACAGAAGCCCCGTTTTGACTGACCGGCACGTGATTGTTCAAGCCATCCTCCTGTCAGACTAGTAGCGCTCTGTGTAAACAAGCTAGCAGATCTCCTCAGAAAGATAGTTCAATACTGTGTAGTGTAGTTCTGTTTATTAATTTGAGAAATGTCGCTGTCAAAAGTGAGCAAAGTCGCCAAAGTGTTTAACTCACTGGAGGCTCTATGACTGCATGTACGCGTGAGGTGACAGTTAAGGATTATATATATATATGCAAGCAAACACACACACACACAGAGTAAATAGTAAATATAAATAGTAAAATTTTAGTAAATATTTGTAAAAGTGCCTTTTAAAAAATTTTATTCAAATAAATACTTTAAAATAATTTGAGCTTCAGCCTTGTTTAATAGCATATACAAATGTCTTTGTTCAAATTAAGCTGTAACATAAATAGTTTATCCCTTTAAATGCAATGGATTTTGAAAGATATCAACAAAAAACAAGGGAAAAAAACTTTAAAAGTTTTTTCTCAGGTTTTCAATTGGAAAAAGAGGGCAGACAACCATAATTCAAATGGGTCTATCTTTAAAACCATTCAAGGTATGACTTTGACTAGGATGTCATTTTAAAACCTATGGTCTCCTCTCTTTTTTCAGTTTTGAAATTTGGGTTACTGTGACTCATTTTGCTGGATCAGGTCACATATAGTTTAAAGTTTTTTTTTGTTTGTTTGTTTGTTTGTTTTTTTGTGTGCAAAAAAAGTATTCTTAACACTTTACAGTGGTTCAACCTTAATTTTATACTCACATGAACTGTTTAAAATATGTTTTTAGTAGCTTTTTTGATATCTGAAAGTGTTAATGATCTTGCTGGCAACCAGAGCATGTGAGCGGAGCGGTAATATTTCCTTAAGAGCTCAGAGCGCCTTTCTGAAGATTCCGCGCCGCTCGCTCAACCCAGAATGCCCTTTGGTGATTTGCTTGTTCGAGAGCGAGAATCTGTAGAGGTCGAGAATAGTAGAGCAGTTATGGAGTTCAGATATTGTTTCAACGAAGTTGCAAGCCTTATACATAAATGTAAAGTAAAAATCAAAGTTAAGAATGAGCAGGGAGAAGAAACTGGGAGGGAATGCGGGGACGCTGTTAAAGTTAGTAAAGATTCATATTGGAATCTGAAGCGGCACATTGCCAGAAAGCACGAGGATGTGCTACGCAAACATGGTGCAGCAAAAGGTGAGCTAGTTACATACCATAAAAAAACGAATAAACAGGTAGGCTAAGGTTAGCTATATTCAGTTGTACGGAGCCCCGATCATAACATGCAGACAAAATCACGGCCACGAATTTAGAATAGGCTGTTCTGTTTTATGCTAGGACTAGCCTACATTAAAGCGACGAATTAAGAATTATTTTTTTCGTTTAGTCTAAATTATGGCCACGAATTAAGTATTAAATTACTTAATTAGTTTAAAAGGATTAATCTATGCTTAATATGAATTGGATTTATTTATTATATTATCGTTTAGTTATTTAATTAGTTATGAAAGATAATATATTACCGTTTAGTTAGGCTATTTTAATTAGTTATGAAAGATATGAAGCATAAACATACAGCCCTATGTTATAAAAACATGACCTCTCGAAAAACAATGTTAGAAATAAATAATTAAGCCCATTTTTCTTTTAAATATTTTGAATTCATTCATTCGTTACCTAGTTTTAGTAGGCCTAAATCGTGGAACGAATCATTATATTTCGTAATTACTTATTAAAATCATTATTGCTTAAAATTAACAAATAATAATAAATTAATAAAAATAATAAAACCTGGTGACCTTGTAGAAACAAATTTTTAATTCGAATTATATTCGGAGCTCCGTAGCAGTTAAACTGTAGACCTAAACTCACAGCTGTATATAGGCCTAAATACAGAACTATTCTATTCCACAACAACGGCAGCTAGCCTATTTTCATGGAAATAAAGGTTATCGAAAATCAAATACACTTTTTTAGTTTTTGCATTTTAGGTATGTTTGCTAAGGTTAGATTAATATATTTAATACATTTTAATTAATACAATTAATAAAATTAAGAAGAATGTAAGAATTTCGTTTTGAAACATGATAATTGCTATTTATCAGCAACTCAGCATGAATAATTTTATACAATTATCCAAGAATTTCGGTACAAACAGTAAACAATTAGGCCTACTAGAGCAATTTTATGTCGGAGCTGGATCTGAGCGAGAATTGGTTTACGGCGACTAGGAGAGCGTGAGCGGAATATTAACGGAGCGCTTGCTTGGGCGGTTGAGCGACTGAGTGGAGCGCACATCTATAGAGCACCGCTCACATCTATAGTCACACCGCTCCGCTTCGCTCACATGCTCTGCTGGCAACAGAGAACTGACAAATGGCTCGTTTCCACTGAGCGGTACAGTACGGTACACAATTTTTGCCGTTTCCATTGTCAAAAGTTGTGAATGGTACCCTAATTCCGAACCGTACCGCACCACTTTTTTGGGACCCTTCAGTTGGGGTACCAATCACGATAGTACCGTACCAAAAGGGTGGAGCTACACTCTGCAGAACTTTGATTGGTTGACAGAGAAGGGGAATGACAACACGAGACGCTACACACATGTGGTTCAGGTAATACGTGCATTGATTATCTTCACTTCATGTAGGCTATATAACAAAACAAAATATAAAACACAACCCTGCCTCTTTTCGTTTTCATTTTAAAAAAAATATGAAACCTATTAATGTGTGGTTCAGGTGATATGTGCATATGTTCTCTGATTATCTTCACTGTATGTAGCCTACATATACCTATAATAAAATGAAATAAGACATAACAACCCTCTCTTTAAGTCAGTTTTAATTATCAATAAGAAATAAAGACAAGCAAACAATTCAGTCAAATGTACAGTGCACTAAGTACAACGGTAAAGTTAAATAAATACAAAAAGTTATGAAACTTCACTTTGCCCTCAGCCAAAAGGTCTTGCCTGGGAACAAATTATAAATTCATGAGACCAAAGATTGCCCATTATACACAAGATGAATTATATCTTGTTTTTAACCACTACAGAGACATCTGAGCCAGCGGTGAATGTAAGAAGTACTGAGCACTGAGTGCCCGGTGATTGCCTGGATCTCACAACTCCAAAAACGTCAGATCAAATTTTCAAATAGGTGCTATCTTTATAAATAAACCAAAGATTTGAGCTTTAAACAACTACATTCACACCTGAAAATTGTTTTGAAACTACATTTCATGACACTGTAGGGCAAACACACCCTAGGAAGTAAAATTAGCTCAAATGAAATTATTTATCAGGGAATTATAAAGAGTTGTAAGTTTATGACCGAGCAACTGATTCGTCCAGCGTTCATTTGCTCGAGCCGTAATAAGCTCTTCTAGCAGATATAAATATCCCACAATCGTGAAAACACTGATTAAAGCAGGTAACTTAAGATCAGTTTAAGACAGTAAATTATAGAAGCACATAATACAAGACACTTTCTTTTAAAAATCTACAAGAGATTTTATTTATTGTAACACAAACTAATCTAAGACAAACACACGCACATACACACACACATTCATACGCGTTTCAGTAAGAAGGAAATGAGAGAGAAAGAGTTTTAAGAGGGAGAGAGTGTGAAATGATTAACAGAATTCCTATCAATGCATTTCAAAGACCCGAATGAACCATGAATCATTAATTTAAATGCACCAGTTCAGTTTTCATCTGGAGGTACTTGCTTGCGTTGACTTTAAATGTGAATTTCCCTCGTCGTGCAGAGAAGGGTTTTCCAAGTCGATGGTTTGTCCAGGGTCCAGTCCGTGTGGAACAATGAAAGGAAGTCTCTTTGTCACTGGAGTTGATGCGGCAAAAGTCATTTGTTGAACTTTGCGGTAATACTTAGAACACGAGACTTTCGGCGGAAAAGAAAATTAAGTGAAAGCAAAGAGAAGAAAAGTGAGTGAAAATTGGATGGCTTGAATGAGTGGCTTGTCTGTTCTTCTTGTTACTCCATAGTTCTTGGTTCTTGTCTTTGTCTTGGTTCTCTTGTTCTTAAACTAGAACAGGTTCTTCCTTCTGTTGCTGTTTTCTTGAATAGACCTAACTAATAACAACAAAAACAAAAACATAGTCTTCTCTTGCAGTTTGACTATTTAAACTTATTTGTTTGTCACACCTCAGAGGAGTCTTGGCCAATCAGACATCGTCCTGTTTCAAAAGGGCTTTTCTCTGCCCCCAATAAAACAAAGGTGTTACATCCCGTTTCTGCTTCAGCAAAGAGTGTCAATTTAACATAATTTCTATTAAATGGAATACAATACACTTTAAACAGATTTCATTCAAGTCAGGATATAGGAAAGGGGGAAAGAGACAAAATAAAGCATACTTTCAGTCATTCAGTCAAGAATTAACACATTTACATGAATTTTTGAGTGTTTTAAAGCATAACTATTTGTGAACACATAATGTAAAATGTATGTAGTTAAAAGATGTTTGATAAGTCCATTTAAAATAGTTTGGAACATTTTTGATGCAGTTTTAGTTGTATAACAGTTTTCTGTGAGGTTAGGTCCTTTAGAGAACAAATGGGGCCTGCATTGTTTTCTCTGTTTCTTTGATCTGGTGATCAAAGAATCTTTATCTTCCTGGGTGACCATTTGGTTTGTCACTTCTCCTGCTATCAGGAAGCCTGGGGTGTCGTAAAATTAATCAGTATTGGTTCTCTCTGTAGACGAGCTGGAGTCGGAACCTTGATTCTGAATTAGAATTATGTTTGAAAGAATCATCTGAATGATTCATTTGTCTGGTTCGTCCACAGTTCCTACAACACAAAGTAGTTTTTAAATTACGTTGGTTTTTTCTTTTCCGCTTCTCCGCTATTGACGCTTGCTGGTAGGGGCTGCTGCATGGACGTCTGAACTTTGCATACTTGGTATTCTGAAACACTGAATGTTGGTGTGCAGCAAGCAAAGCTTGTCTTCTTGTGACAGACAGCCTCAAGCTGAGAACCAAGAATAAGATCTGCTGTATGTCCTCCATTGTTGTTTACTGTGTCATTTTCTTCTTCGCGCGAGAATGATGTCGATCACTACAGTCCGGCTACACCATGCCTATCAAGTATTGGTACTGTTGGCAGTGGAAACAGAAGCCTGATCAAGGTATACCCTTCCGAACCGTACCGCTAAGTGTAAACAAGGCATAAGCCACCTGTTTTTATCAAAAATAAGTTGTGTTCTAAATTTAGCACTTAGCTCTGTGTCTGGTGTCAAAATGCTGACGTATATTGTACTTCTTCACCACCAAAACTGCCTCACAACACAAATATCATATCTGTTTATCTCTTTGAAGCACAAACATGTATTTGCTTTCCCATCTTTCATTAAGTTGCCTCCCAACTAAATAAATTTTTCTCTTCTTGGACATTTTGGGATTATTTGTAGATATTTCTCAACTCCGTTTTTGGGAAAATTGCTTAAGCGCTGATGTGGAAACAATGCAGTCTAGTGGAGGAATGCCGTCACTTCGTGGGTCTCAAAACTGACATACATTGTGGGAGACATAGTTTATGGTCAATTTACGATATAAAGCAACATAGACTTTTATAGGAGGGCCTTGAGTTTAACATGTGCTTTAGAGTAAAGAATGGTATCATCCACATATAGGTGAATATAGGATCTTACTACAGATAGCCTGGGAAATACTATTAAGAAGGGGTCATAGTTACAGGGGTTTTGTTAATGCCACAAACTGATCACAAACGAACGTCACCATTTGAGTGATTTGGACAGCATGGATGGAGAGTGGCGTCACAGTAGAGGTCTGCATTCCTGCGGCTCTCCTGCAGGACCCGATAAGATTTCTAGCAGCGCGGGATTAAATTTTAAATAAAAAGCAGTAGCGGTCGGTAACTGTGGTGCACTTTGGGTGGGAGCCAGCGGTCACTATAACTCGGCCACTCCCGAGATCCTTTGACAACAGTGCATCAGCGCTTGAACTTGAAGTGAACAAAACTTTCTGCATTGCTGGCGTTCACACAGTTCCCTGTTCCCTGCCCTGAGCAACCTGGCAAGATATGGGATGCAGAGAGAATATTCAGCCTTTGTGGTCGGATTTTGCAGGAGAGACGTTCGGTAGCCTATTGAATCCTTCGTCAGTCAGTCAGTTGCTTGGATGTTACAAAAAAATATTTCATTTTGTAGTATAGCTAGTAAGCTAACAGTATTTTTGGCTTAGTCTATAGTTTTGAGGGACAGTATTTAATTTAACCTATTTTTCTCTGTGATATTTAGCCAATTTTTCTGTCAAAGACAAATAACAAACACAAAACTTGTATAGGCTATCCAACATTTTATATTGGTTATCCCCAATCACTCTCTCTGTTTAAGGGAAATTTAAATGTGACATTCTGGAAACAATCTAAATTTAGCGTGACCTGTCAGGTCAGGAAGAATATCATTATAAGTGGATAGAGGGTGAACAGAGTGAATTTTAAGTGGGAGAGTGTGGGTGCAGAATAGAACCTTGTAGGAGCGGGGCATTTTTTAGGATTCTTTACCTAATCTAGTCTCTGAGATCCTGACACCTCGCACTCCTGGAGAATCCAGGTAGGTTGAAGTTCTGGAAAATGGTGGCGCTGAAGACTCAACATTCCTGAACATCGCACTTTCTGCGACTAATTGTGATTGTTTTAGGTCAGTGATAAACTCTTTGGTCTCGACTAAAGAAAAACCCAAGAACTTTTTAAAAAAAAATTTTCCAGGACAACTACAAGATTTTCCAGGACATTTTACATTTTCTCTAATTTTCCATGTGTTTCCAGGACTGGAAAATTTGTCATCAATTTTCCAGGTTTTCGGGGTTTTCCAGGATGAGTGGGAACCCTGACCCCTGCTTTACACCACTAGTGTTTATCAGCAGCATATTTATAAGGTTAGCTTAACTGTTTAAAGGTGAAATTGAATTTACCTTGGCATAGTTGAACAACAAGAGTTCAGTACATGGAAATGACATATAGTGAGTCTCAAACTCCATTGTTTCCTCTCCTTATGTAAATCTCATTGTTTAAAAGACCTCCAAAGAACAGGCGAATCTCAACATAACACTGATTGTGACGCAACAGATGGGATCATTAATATGTATGCCCCAATATTTGCATTTGCCAGCCCGTTTAAGGCGTTAGACAAGCCAGTATTAACGTCTGGAGCAGCACAGTCAGACACAGGAAGCAAGCAAGGACAATAGCGAAAAATGGCAGATGGGGCAATAATAACTGACATGATCCATGATAACATATTTTTAGTGATCTTTGTAAATTCTTTCTAAATGTTTCGTTAGCATGTTGCTAATGTACTGTTAAATGTGGTTAAAGTTACCATTGTTTCTTGCTGTATTCACGGAGACAAGATCTGTCGCTATTTTTCATTTTAACACTTGCAGTCTGTATAATTCATAAACACAAACTTCATTCTTTTATAAATCTCTCCAACAGTGTGTAATGTTAGCTTTAGCCACGGAGCACCATCAAAATCATTCAGAATCAAATGTAAACATCCAAATAAATACCATACTTACGCGATTAGACATGCTGCATGACGAACACTATGTAAAGATCCATTTTGAGGGTTATATTAGCTGTGTGAACTTTGTTTATGCAATGTATTATAGAGTCGCGAGCTTGTGGGCGGGGAGTGCGAGGATTTAAAGGGGAAGCATGCTGAATCGGCGCATTTATAATGATGCCCCAAAATAGGCAGTTAAAAAAATGAATAAAAAAAAATCTATGGGGTATTTTGAGCTGAAATGTCACAGACACATTCAGGGGACACCTTAGACTTATATTACATCTTATGAAAAAGTATTCTATGGCACCTTTAAAGAACAGTGACGTTACAACCTCATTACTGAGAAACTTAGGCCCCCGTCCTTACGGAGATGCGTTTTTGTGAATACTCACAAATTTTGTATTTGGATAGGTGTTTCGTCCACACGGATCCAGCATTTTCAAAAGGTGAAACCGCTATTTTTTTGAAACCGGGTCCCAGAGTGGATAAATCTGAAAACGCCGTCTTTGCGTTTTCGTGTGTACAGCCTATCCGTATATTTTCTGAAACAATGATGTCATCACTCCACTTGTCAACCCTAGTCAGACGCCGCTAACAGCACAAAACAGCAACAACAACAATAGCAGACTCTAGATGTTTGTGTTCATGCTGCAGAAGCTACTTAGCTAAAATAAAGCGTTATTTCTAAGTTTTACTATAGTTTGTATACAGTAGGGGTGACCCTGAATAGTCGACGATTCGAATCTTCGATAGGAGGAGCCTGATTTGACTACCAATCTCACAGTCGAATCGTCGCAGAGGTGTTATGAGAAGAGATATGGGAGCGCTCAATATCTGATTGATTTTACATAGACATACCGGTTCTCTCCCAATAGGTTAATATACAGCCTATTATGTTAATACTATAAATAAAATTGTGAAATGAAAGAAGCTTTTAATAAATATTTTTAATGTGCGTGAATAAATCCAACCACCCCTGTGACCGATTTAAGTTTCACTTCCATCATCCGTGACCGGCAGAGGAGCATCTTTGCGGCAGGGATTAAATCTTTAGCAATGTCTGGAATAAAGTGTACAATTGGATGCACTTTGAAATGGTAAAAGATGATCAAAAAAACGTATGATGCAAGTTGTGCCAACAGCTCACGTCCAAGAACTCAACAACGACAAACACTGCGGCGCGCGTCTGCCGGCCAACGAGCTGACTATAGCGCGCTATTTGAAAAGACTCAAACGGACACAGGCAGATCGCGTGAAAGACTGGATTTTTGTCTCTCAATCAGGTAGGGTAGCTACAAATGATTTCAAACTATTTTAAACTGATGTAATTTGATTTTTGGATGCTGTGAATGTTAGCTAAAAAGACTGCCACTCCAGTTCAGCGTTTATCTCTGCAGTTAAAAAGACAAAGTTGACAATTATGGCTATACTTTCCTTATTTTAATAATTTCTTTAATTTTAATTTATTTATTGATCACTCTGGGTTATCTAATTTAACTATTTTGAATATATGTTCCCCTGCACTTCAGGCATTTTGCAGTTTGACTTGATCATATTTCTGTTCTAATTCAATTCTGTAAATAAATGTTTGAAAAAAAATTATGATATTTTTTTTTATTAAATTAATTTAATGTTTTGTTTTTTGGTACATCAGTGTTGCGCTGTAGAGTTAAAGCTTGCTTGCAATTTGATTTGCCGACATATAGTGTGGCCTTTCTGCAATTATATATTATATATATATATATATATATATATATATATATATATATATATATATATATATTAAGGTTTATTGATCCAAAATGTTTTAATTAATTTTCTTCTATATCTTTAAGAGTTCTGTACATCGTGGCTGTGAATGTTTATCCACATTGCCTTTCATTTGTTTAAAAAAGATTGGATATGGTAAGCTCCGGCTTCGTGTGGACGTAGCCTGAGTCTGTGCAAGTGTGCCACCCCTTTTCATCAGGGAGTATTCGTAGAAGGACCAAGAGTGACTGAAAGAGCAAGATGGATTACATGTGTTGAAGTCTGCGTCAATGTACAGATGTCATTTACCTGTTTATGAAGTCCATGATAAATATCAGCCAAAGCATTTATCATAACGATGTATACAGCATTATTTTGTCATTATGCGATTTATGAGTGTTACAGTCACACATTTGAATATGCCTTTCAGAGATATTCTGTATTACTCTAAATGAATAATCTTATATTCTGTAATCCAGTATTGGATTTTTTTGCACGTCTCAGTTACTATAATTTTAGTAACTGAATCTCTCTTTATTTGAAGATGTTTATGCTTACATGAAGTTACATGAAGTTTATATAAATTAATGCATGCAGTTATGGGTTTGAATGTGTTTACCATTTCTAACCACTAGGTGGTGCTATAAGATTCCATTGTTGATCATATAGTTTAATTCTTTCATAACATTTAAAGGGATAGTTCACCCAAAAATGAAAATTGGAGTTTATCTGCTTACCCCAAGCGCATCCAAGATGTAGGTGACTTTGTTTCTTCAGTAGAACACAAATGATGATTTTTAACTCCAACTGCTGCCGTCTGTCAGTCAAATAATGCGAGTGAATGGGAACTCGTACAATAAGAGTCGAAAACACTTGCATAGACAAATCCAAATTAAACCCTGCGGCTCCTGATGACACGTTGATGTCCTAAGACACGAAACGATCAGTTTGTGCGAGAAACCGAACAGTATTTTATATTATTTTTACCTCTAAAACACCACAATGTCCAACTTCGTTCAGCACTCGTTTAGTGAGGTCTGATCGCGCTCTGACAATGACAGTGAAGCAAAGCGCGAGACATCACTTTCGTCATTGACCTCACTAAACGAGTGCAGAGCACAGTTAGACATAGTGGTGTTTTAGAGGTAAAAAATGATATAAATATTGTTCAGTTTCTCGCACAAACCGATCATTTCGTGTCTTAGGACATCAATGTGTCGTCACGAGCCGCAGGGTTTCGACTCTTATTGTTCGAGTTCCCATTCACTCTTATAATAAGTCTGACAGACGGCAGCGGTTGCAGTTAAAAATCATCATTTGTGTTCTACTGAAGAAACAAAGTCACCTACATCTTGGATGCGCTGGGGGTAAGTAAGCAGATAAACATCAAATTTTCATTTTTGGGTGAACTATCCCTTTAACTTGAAAATTTCTTCAATGGTGTTGATGAATATGATGATTATGCAATTACTATATTTTGTTTAAAGTTGTTTTTTGCTTTGTAGTAGCTTTATGTAACCCAATTAGTGATGATGTATAAAAATGTATTGAAATGATGGAATGTAGAAAAGAATGTATGAATGTACTGTATACTTAACCATGTTGAAGTAGTTTGTATATGACTACTTTACTTACAATATACCGGTATTGACGATAACCATGATATGCAAAGCATGAAATACCGATATCGTGTTAATTTAGGGTGTGACAATATACCGGTATTGGTGATAACCACAATATTTTTAAAATGAATAGGATGCTTATGATATCATGACATGTAAATACTCCAGCGCCAGTACCTGGTTGACCTCTCAGGTGGCAGTATTGCACCTTAACGCTGACATCTGTCAAACAAGAAGAAGACGCAGCACCAGTGGCGTAGCCACGAGTGTGCCAGGGTGTGCCGGTGCCACCCACAGTGGCAGCTGGCACACCTAAAAATAGATGCAGAATTATTTTTTATAGTCTCAATAAAAAATGTTTACTAAACTTGGGCTATTGTTGTTTACTTAGAAAATATATATTTTTTTAAAATCAACCCTTTCACGCATAAGTTACAAATATTTTAACTGACCCCTTGTTTCCATGGCGACGCGTCATGATTGTCACGTGACACACCGCGGCCACAATAACTAACAGATGTATGGCTATTCGTTTTATTTCGTTTTTCATTTTTTATTAAAAAATATTCACAAACATTGACATGCTTACCATGTCAGCTATTTGATATTCCGATTCTTCGTTTAAAAACCTTTATAAATTATCTTGATCTAACGAGATGAGCGCTGCAGTTCAGAGTCCTGTCAGCCGGATTTAACGTACAGCCAAACTGTCTCTGGTACAGCACTTGAATTCCCCAGTTTCTCCCGAAATACATGAAAGTAAGTGGCTGTTGAACTGTGAGAATAGAGTAAACTTTATTGTTCTGCTATGTGTGTCTGACTCTGATATAAACTCAGCAAAAAAAGAAACGTCCTCTGACTTTCAACTGTTTTTACTTTCAGTAAACTTAATGTGTAAATATTTGTATGAACACTAAAAGAGTCAACACCATAAGACATAAACTAAAAATGTTTGACAATGTGTCCCTGAATGAAGGGAGGCTCAAAATCAAAAGTACCAGTCAGTATCTGGTGTGGCCACCAGCTGCTTGAAGTACTGCAGTGCATCTCCTCCTCATGGACTGGACCAGATTTTGTCAGTTCTTGCTGTGAGATGTTACCCCACTCTTCCACCAAGGCACCTGCAAGTTCCTGGACATTTCTGGGGGGAATGGCCCTAGCCCTCACCCTGCGATCCAACAGGTCCCAGACGTGCTCAATGGGATTGAGATCCGGGCTCTTCGCTGGCCATGGCAGAACATTGACATTGCTGTCATGCAGAAACTCACGCACAGAACGAGCAGTATGGCTGGTGGCATTGTCCTGCTGGAGGATCATGTCCGGATGAGCATGCAGCGTTGTTGCTGGTGATGTCTGGTAAGGACCTGCCTTACAACAGGCCTACAAGCCCTCAGTCCAGCCTCTCTCAGCCTATTGCAGACAGTCTGAGCACTGATGGAGGGATTGTGTGTTCCTGGTGTGACGGGCAGTTGTTGTGGCCATCCTGTACCTGTCACGCAGGTGTGATATTCGGATGTACCGATCCTGTGCAGGTGTTGTTACACGTGGTCTTCCACTGTGAGGATGATCAGCTGTCCTTCCTGTCTCCCTGTAGCTCTGTCTCAGGCGTCTCACAGTGCGGACATAGCAATTTATTGCCCTAGCCACATCAGCAGTCCTCATGCCTCCCTGCAGCATGCCTAATGCACGTTCACGCAGATGAGCAGGGACCCTGGGCATCTTTCTTTGGGTGTTTTTCACAGTCGGTAGACAAGTCTCTTTAGTGTCCTGCGTTTTTAGAACTGTGACCTTAAATGCCTACTTTTTGTAAGCTGTTAAGGTCTTAACGACCATTCCACAGGTGCATGTTAATTAATTGATTATGGTTAATTGAACATGCATGGAAAACATTGTTTAAACCCTTTACAATGAAGATCTGTAAAGTTATTTGGATTTTTACAACATTATTGTTGAAATGCACAGTCCTGAAAAAGGGACGTTTCTTTTTTTGCTGAGTATATGAATAAAATACATAGGCAAATTACATTTGAATATATAGATAGTTTTTACTGCTTCCATAGACATTAGTGTGTATTTTACAAACTACCAATGTATTGTTTTACTAGTGATTATGTATACTTAAATGTATGAAACCTAAAATAAACATTATGTGGTTGAAAACACTGCATATTAGTTATATGATAATTGTTGATATATGACAAGCGCTGAGCGCGTCCGTCTCTGGCTCAGCGCCAGCCAACGCGGGAAAGCAGTTTGAATCTGGCAGTTCTGTGACGCCACTGAACATTCTAAATCATACTCTCAGGGGCACAGAAATAAAAATCCAATATATGGTGTCATAATGCTCAAAATGTTAAAATGTAATTTACATTTTAAATTATTTTCATTAAAAAAATATCTGCCGACATTCGGACTACCAACCAATCAGCAAACAGCAGCTGACTGTGACCCCAGCAGCTCCCCAGAGATCTTTGCCGCGCATACAAACAGATAATTTTTGATTGCACATTGTTAGCTAGCAATATGTCGCAGAGCTCCCTTCTTAAATTTTTTTGAAAAAAACCTCGGCTTGATGGACAGCCGGACACAAGGCCTAACATTACACCTGATGAGGATGTTTCTCCGTCCCTGGGCCCAACATCAACAGATGTGACTCCTCCTGCACTCCTGGCTATGGAAAAAACTGTTGAATCAGAAGACACCGAAATGGCCTCCATCTCAGAGCTTAAGCCTACAAACCTTTCCGCAGCAGATGAGCCTGCATGTCAGCCAAAACTGTGTGCTTTTCCAGTCATGCAAACAGTCAGTGGAAAAAGGAGGAATTTTTCTGCTAAGTGGTATGACCGGTACACTTGGTTAGAGTACAGTATCACAATGGATGCTGTTTTTTGCCATTCCTGTCGCCACTTTAACACTGATACCAAGGAGGACAGATTCAGCAAAGCAGGACTGAGAGACTGGGGGCATCTTGGTCAGTTTTGTATAAAACATGAAGCCAGTAAAGCCCATGCTGCTGCTGTGGACCGACACAAAGGTTTCATGGCGATAAAAAGGGCTGGAAAAGGTGACATCATACATCAGGTAACAAAAGACACACAGGAGCATTTTACTGACCTGATTGAAAGAAACCGGGCACATGTCAAAGTTATCATTGATATTTTGCTTTTCTGTGCGAAACAAGGGATTGCACTGCGTGGTCACAAGGAAGACACAGAAAGTCTTAACAGAGGAAACTTTTTGGAGTTGTTTAAAGTGCTTTGTAAATATGACCCAGAGATAAAACGACGCCTTGATGAGCTTCCAGCTAATGCAAAAATGATGAGTCCAGATATTCAAAACGACCTCCTTGAAACTGCACCATCACTTCTCAGACGAAAAATCAGAGCAGAATTGCATGCACAGGCTGACACCTATTATGCCATTTTAGCTGATGAGTACAAGGACCTCTCGAAGAAGGAACTAATTGCTGTCTGTGTGAGGTATATATTTAATGGCAATCTAAGAGAGAGAGCTGTCGGATTTGTGGCAACAGATGATATGACATCCTCTGGCATCGCTGGCAAAATTTTGGAAGTACTGGAACCTCTGCATTTGGATCCTGAATTGTGTGTTGGTTTCAGTTTTGACGGAGCGGCAGTCATGTCAGGTGGGAGAACTGGGGTGCAGGTGCTCCTCAAAAAAACTTTCCCCCATGCAGTGTATGTACACTGCCACTCGCACCGCCTGAATCTTGTTCTTTTAACAGCCTCAAAAGTGTCTCCTACTGTGGTCACTTTTTTTGATGTTATAAATTCACTGCACCATTTCATGACTGGAGCCAACAGACACGCACGGTTTCTACAGATCCAAAAAGAGCTACACCCCGACAAACCCTGTCTAGAGCTTGTGCACTCCACGGATATTAGATGGAGTTCAAAATCTGAGTCTGTGAGTCGAGTCTTGAAGTTGTACGACGTCATATTGGAAACACTGAGTGAGTTTGCAGAAGGCTCAGGCCAGACCAAAATAGATGCAGAGTCTCTTTTGCAACAAATACAGACCAAAAGGTTCATCTTTCTCCTTGTTGCATTTTCTAAGCTGTTTAGTGCAAGTGAATTTGTGACAAAAGGCCTACAGTCCCTATCTGTTTCTGTTACTGACTCTGTCCACATGATTGAGGTTTAAAAGAAACTTTTACTACATTTAGGAATAACTCAGATGGGGAATTTGAAAGAATCATTGGGCTTACTGATGACGTCATGAAGAAGAACGATGGCACAACTGGGACTAGTGGGTGCACGTAACAAAAAATTACCTGCCAGGCTTTCCGACTCGCATGTGACCTCTACAGTGGGCAGGTGTGCGCCCATTAGGAGTGACTTAGATTTGCAATCCTTGTGGATTTCCATTCTTGACAGGCAGCTAATGGAACTTTACAACCGTTTTCAGAATGACTCCTACGGAATAATGAAGGCTGCTGCCTCCTTGCTGCCTGGATCTGACGCGTTTGGCCAGATGGAAATATTACAGGTACCGAGCAAGCACTATGGACTTGGAGTGGAAGGTCCTGAATTTACAGTATTTGTGCAACTGCTCAAACGAAAGGTGGATGGGGGTCACCTGTACCCATCCTTAATTGAAGTCTTAGACTCATGTGAGAAGGACGTTTTCCCCAACATGAACAGTTTACTGCGTGTTTTGATCACATTGCCTGTTACAAGCTGTTCTGTGGAGCGCTTGTTTTCAGCAGTGAACCAAATCAAATCCAGCAACAGAGCAACCATGCTCACAGAAAGACTAAATAGCCTCTCGTTGCTGACATTTGAACGAGAACTCGCAGAGACACTGGACCTGGATGAAATAATTGAGGCTTTCAAGGCCAGGCCACGCCGTCTCGCCCTTTAAGCATCACTGTAAACCCTAACGCTCAAAATAATTAATTGGTTTGAGTAGGAAAAACTTAAATTAAACGAATTAGTTCAGTGAAATTAACTTTATGAGTATTTAGCACTTTGTTTTTCTTTCAAGTTCACATAACTGATATATTTTAAGTAAACTAAACTGTTTCATTGTTTTGAGTTTTATGAAATTATTTATTTTAATTTAGACAAACTTAAGTTTAACTGAAACGGCTTTTGATGTCTATTCCCAGCATTCTTGCCGATGGCACTAAAAGGGAGAGTAAATGCTAAAATTAAGTGTAATATAAGTTTTTTTTTGTGTAAGATTAATGTTAACCCTCTGGAGTCTGAGGCTGATTGGGGGCTTGGAGAAGTTTTGACATGCCCTGACATTTGTGCTTTTTTCAGTTGTTCATAAAACATATAAATGACAAAAGTGTCATTACACTGTATTCAGCACAAACTAGGCTACAATAATATGTGAGGAACATGTATGTACATGTTTGTGTTTTTGAAGGAATAACATTTATGCGTGGTTATTGAAAAAACAAAAAACTTAAGTCACTGAAATAAGGCCAAAAAAAGTGTAGTAAATCTGTGTTCACAAGACTTTGGGTATTGGAGGTTGTAGACTAGAGTTTTTGCTTTAAAATTATGTAAAAATTATGCTGCCTACTCCTTCATATAAAACAAATATTGATTTAGTTTTGTAAGACACTTTTTGCCAAGAAACACAGTATGAGGAGGCGTGAATCACCACTGAAAATGGGCCATTCTCACTGAGAAGACAAAAGAATTGGATAGTAATGAGCTGAAATGACTTGCATATTAATGAGGCATTTCAGTCAGGTAGGCTGTGAAAAAACCTTCTGTGATGTCTCAAGCTCATCATGCTATATGAAACATACAGAAAATATTACAATATAAAGTAATGGTTTTATTTATACTTAAATATAATGTTTTTATTTAATTATTTAATATCACTGTCATTACTATGAGCGTGGTGTTTTCAATCATCCTTGAAGTCGGAGGGCGCTCTGTGCATTTTAGTCCACAATTCATCTAAAAGAAGAAGAGGGCTATTCCATGAATGGAGTTTCCAATACATATGCAGCCGGAGGGCGCTAAAGAAACAAAAACTCATCTAAATTCATCTATAGAAGAAAAGGAAACAGGAACTAACTGCATGTCTTAGAGATCGCTAACCATGACTTTTACATCCAGATAAACACTTTTCAAGACAATAAATACACGATTGAGACGATGAATGCATGTATGCCTCTGAATTTGCGTCTGAATAGCGCTGGCTCCGTGGGCGTGGCCGCATTAGCGGATAATGAGCTGAATCACAGTCTTCTGACATGGCTCTCTTTTCATACAGATTACATAAACACAGAAGGTTTGTTTTCAATTTGACTTACATGATTTAAAACCTGACATCTTAACGTTTTTTTAGACATAAGTTTAATTTTCTGTGATTAGTATTCACTAAGTTACAGTTCATTTTCTGAGAACTATCAGATTGGACTTCGTTCAGAGGGAGAGGAGAGATCACGCATCATGTTAGTTTTCTTTATTTACAAAAAGCACAACATTTTGTTTTTACTTTGAGTGTATATAAATAAAAGAAGATATTCTATAGTTTCAATTGATATATTACTTATGTCTCTATGACAAAAAATGACGGAGTATTTTAAGTCTGTTTTGCTGCAATGTGAAAAAAAACCTGCAAAACGCGCCGGCGCGTTTCAGACCTCAGAGTGTTAAGTGTGAGATTTAGCAGTGATTAATGTTTTGCTTATTTATGTTATGCTAATTTAGAAGAATTTCTGTTAATGTTGGCTTTATGGTGACAAGTGGTAAATGCAGCTTGATTTGAGAGCAAATGATCCCTTTATATTGTTACGCTCATACAGCTTCTGTATAACACTATTGTTAATATGTTAGCAAATTAGTATGTAAGCAGATTAGCTTTTAAAAGCTAACTGAGTTTATACTAATAAAAGTGTTCACATTGAGATCATTTGAAAGTTTTAAGTTAATTGTATGAATTAATGTACAGTACTCATACATTTTAATTGTAACTTGAAATGTTTAAGTACAAAATAAAAATCTGCTAGTTCTGCTTACTTATTCGGGTTTACAGTGTACTTCATAGATTTGAGTTATATTAATTGAATGGACTTAGTACTATTAACTTTATTTACCCAAGTTATCTTAACAATAAGTTACTGAGTTACTTGGACACAAATCAAATATTTTTTTATGCTTACATTTTTTGAGTTAATAAACTTAAAGGATTTAAGGCAATCGGTTTCCTCAAACGGTTTGAGTTGAACTAACTCATCAGGTTTTACAGTGCAGCTAACAGGCACTATGTTATGACTATGTTATTGGCGATCCTGAGTGTAATGTATATTATTCTTCCGCAAATGGGAGTCTATGGCAGCCCTATGAGACAATGAGACATAGTACACCTGATTGCTCTCATCATGCTGATCACAAACAATATCATACATTAAGACTCCGTCCATTACAGTAGTAGCCATTTTGAAAAGTACAGTGTTCCGTTTTTTTCGCTCAAATGATCTTCGGGGCGAGCCGCATAAAAGTACTGTCCCCGATTTCTGATGTTTTGTTCTTCAGGCTCTGCACTGCTCTTGGTGCTTAAATGCTTGCTGCACTGCTGTACTTGATGTGCGCCATACTTGGTCTGCTTGCTGCTGTGCCTTGCAGAGCTTGGCCCCGTATTGCTGCTTGCAGCTATATTATTTTATATAGTTTTATGGTTATGTGGGGCATGGTTATGGTTAGGGTTAATAATTTTGCACAGTAATCTGACAATAAATGTGGCACACCCAGATTTTCATATGCACACCCAGAGTCTCTTTTCTGGCTACACTACTGCGCAGCACGCACAGCTATTCCAAGAAGAATGTCGTCCGAACGGGAGAGTGAGAGGCTTTGTCCACACCCGAAAAAAGTAAAGTAAGCTCGACAGAATAGGAGTTTTTCGGCTCCTCAGACAGCCCAATCTGCAGGATTTGCCTAGCTACAGTCAGTGCGAAGGGTGGCAACACCTACCTTTTAACCCACTTCCATGTCCATCACCCTGCGGATTACGCCATTAGAGTAAGTTTTGATTATTTTACTAGTCAAGGAATATGGAATGGGAAATGTTATATTAACCTGTTAACAGTGATTTTCTGTTCATATATTTAAATAAAGGGTGATCCTTTTAATAAGTAGCCTACCACGTTTTCTTTACTCGTCTTACTCAGTGAGTAGCTATGCATGTAGTTCCCATTTAGTCGGTCACGTTCGACGAACGTGACCGACTAAATGGGAATAGGAATCTTGCTAGAGAGGCCAATTTACTTTGAGTGTAACTAAAACAAGCCAATGCACACTGGCATGCAATCATAAGACAGAACAAGAGCTCCATCTTGAGTGAGGGAAGTAGCCTACTCAGATGATTTCCGGTTGAAAGGGAATGCTTGCATGTCTGGCTGCCGCTCCTCTCTCTGGGTTTATTGATTTTAAATATCGATTGGATTACCTGAAGACTACCCGAAGTGGTATATGAGGGTTTTGGAGCAAGGGAAGTGCCCTAGTGCTACCCTCACTATTGAAATGCGGAATTATGTTTTAATCTTTGGCCTGCTGTTTTTATCTTTGAACTACTGCTGGAATCAACTCATCTGTTGCACGGACAATGACACACAATCCTGCAAGCTTGCTGCTTCTCCCGTCATGGCTTTGAGGTACACTGCTGGAAAACTGATGTACTTAAAAAGAAATAATTTTTTAGTGAATGACATCTTTGAACTTTGTCGAAATGTTGGAATTCTGCGTCCTATGCACTATATGCATCGCGCGTCAAGGCGCAAGTTTACACGCGACATATCTGACTCCATCGCAGTGCCTGTATTTCAATGTAAAACAAACAGACTACTGTGCAATGGTGTGGATTTTAACAACTTGTCGAGATCGCTCCGTCATTCGTAACGCCTCCGAGTCTGGTGAAATCGGCTCTTTATAATGTTCGCTCCGTGAACAATAAGGCAGTGATTTTTATCTGATATTTTCATTGAAAAAAAACTGGACCTGGTCTGCTTAACAGAAACATGGCACAAACAGGGCGATGGACTTCCGTTTAACGAACTTACTCTCCGGCAGGGGTGGGGGCATCGTTGTGCTATATAATCAAAGATTTACAATAAGTCCAGTAGTCATCCCTCATTTTAATTCTTTTGAATGTCTTGTTTTGAGTGTCTCTGCACCCATCACTACTGTTATAGGTACAGTCTACAGACCTCCTAAGACAACTCAACACTTTTTATCTGAATTTGCTGAACTGCTGTCAATGTTATGCCTCAAGTTTGAGAGAACTCTTATCCTGGGGGATTTTAACATCCACATTGACAAAAAAGACTGCAATGATTAAGGACTTTCTGTCTTTACTGGAATGTTTTGATTCGAAGCAGCTTGTGGAGTGCTCTACACATATCAAGGGTCACACCCTTGATCTCGTCATTGCAAATGGATCATTCTTGTCACAGTTCTCCTCCGTTGACTTAGAATGTGACAGTTCCATATTAAAAAAATTGCAAAGTGATCAGACAATCCTAACACTGTCTCATCCTTTATTGAATTTTTTTCGCGAAAACTTAGCATGCTCGAATCATGTCGTCAATTTTTTTGTGTGTTCACACCCCAAATGCCATAAAAGCCCCCAAGTTTCGTAACGTTCCGCAAAATTCTTTGGTCAGAAATGACCGAAGAGCACCTGAGTGTTAAGTGTTTTCTCTCCTTCTGACCATCTGGAGGACAAAATCTCACGTTAAATACTGTTCTTATGTCTGGTCTCGACTCATTTGCACCTATGAAATCCCGGTCTGTGGCCTTTGTGAGTTCTGCTCCCTGGTATAATGACGAGCTGCGCTCTATGAAGGCAGCTTGTCGTAAGATGGAGTGAAGGTGGCGTCTTTCTGGCCTGAATGTGCATCACCAAGCTTGGAAAGACCATATACTTGAATATAAGGCAGAGTTTGTTTCAGTCAGGTCTCAATATTTCTCTCAGATAATTGACAATAACCAAAACAACCCCAGACGACTGTTTCATACCATTAACAAACTTCTCAAAGGAAACAGCTCCTCTAGTGTACCTACCTCAGTTCATCTTTGTAACAAGTTTCTTGATCATTTCAGTTCAAAGATTGCCAATGCTTGCAAATGCATTACTCTTGTTTCATCTGATTCGGCTTTTAGGATCACACATTTTTCTGGCTCCTATTTCTCAAATTTTTCTTCACATGATTTTGTTTCCCTTGGAAAGGAGGTTTCAAAATTGAAATCTACCACTTCCATAGTTGATCCCATACCTTGTGAATTGTTTAAATCATGTTTTGCTTCTTTGTGCCCTGTTGTCCTGAGTATAGTAAATGACTCACTGCGCATGAGTGTGCCTGCTGCACTTAAAATTGCTGCTGTAACACCTATACCAAAAAGACCAACGCAGACTGGGACAACCTCAATAATTTTGTCCCATCTCAAATCTCCTCTTTCTTGCTAAATTGCTTGAGCGAACTGTGGCTTCTCAATTATACGCTCACCTCTCTGTCATAATATTTTTGAGCCCCTCCAATCTGGTTTCCGCAAACTACATAGCACTGAAACAGCATTAGTTAAGGTCACAAATGACTTGTTAATCGCTGCGGACTCTGGCTGTCTTTCAATTCTGATTCTTCTCGATCTCAGCGCAGCTTTTGACACAGTGGATCATTTTCTTTTACTCAATCATTTGGAAACTGTTTTTGGTCTTACTGACACAGTATTAAATTTGTTCAGGTCTTTCCTCTCAGTTCGAAGGCAGTTTGTGTCCCTGGGTGGATGCAGATCCAAAGTTGGGGCAGTGCAATTTGGAGTTCCCTAGGGATCTGTTTTGAGTCTCTTGCTTTTTAGTATGCATATTTTCCCCCTGGGTCAACTTCTCAGATCCTTGGGTCTTAAGTTCCATTTTTATGCAGACGACATCCAAATTTATATTCTTTAAAAACCTGGCGGTAATACGGCTGTTGGCTTTCTAGAACATTGTATCTCTGAGATAAAAAATATGGATGTCTCATAATTTTCTCTGTCTCAACAGCGACAAGACTGAGGTTATGCTCATCGGTTCACCCCAACAAATTTGTAAAGCTGATACTGTAACCTTAATGGTGGATGGCTCTCTGCTTTGTTTTTTCAAACTAAATTAAAAAATTTGGGGGTGATATTTGATGAAAATTTAACATTTGATCCTCATGTCCAAAATAAGGACAAAACTTCATTTTTTCATCTTAGAAACATTGCACAATTGTGCCCCATGTTATCTTTCTCGGTGGCTGAAAAACTGATCAATTCATTTGTCTTTTCTCGCATCGACTATTGTAACGCTCTGCTTGCTGGGGTTTCTAAATCTACCCTAAACAAATTACAGTATGTCCAAAACTCAGCGGCCAGAATCCTGACAAGGTCCAAGTGAGCACATCATTCCCTCATTGCACTGGCTCTCGGTCAGGTTTCGCATCGATTTTAAAATTCTCATGCACACCTACAAGGCCTTGCATAGTTTAGCGCCACAATATCTGTCCAAACTTTTAACTGCATACACCCCAAGACGCAATCTTCGTTCTTCTGATTCTGGCTTTTTAATTGTTCCTTCTACGCATTTACGCTCTATGGGTGACCAGGCTTTTTCTTCTTTTGCTCCCAAACTCTGGAATGCTCTTCCCAATGAGATCAGACATGCTGACTTTTCTAGTGTTTTTAAATCTTCATTTAAAACTTATTTTTTTAGGTTTGCATACAAGTGATTATTAAAAATGTTTTGTTTTGCTTTTTATATAATGCATCTTTCTCTCTTAATTTTGCTCAAATGTATGTTTGTTGTATTTATATGTTTCTGTGAAGCATTTTGAGATGTAACTTTTAAAGGCGTTATATAAAATAAAGTTTATTATTATTATTATTATTATTATATGCATCAGCTGCTCACCTCACAGCACAGGTATATAACGAGCAGCAGGTGCGTTGCATCTTCAGCTTTTCGCTTCAGAGCCAAACCTTTCATGGTGCCTACGAGCGTGTGTTTGACTAATGACGAGTCAGCTCTTCTGGATCACTGCTCTTTTTCGTTAATGCAGCGGGGTCGATCTTCTCTTTTGTTTCTTTTTCTTCATTTGTTTGCCTTTTTTTGAGCAACAACAAAAGCTGTTTCCAGCTGTGAAAAGCCATTCTTACGGCTGGTGACGGTGCGCTTAAAGTGCTTAAAAGCTGCTATAACAGCTGGTAAGAGGCAGCGTCTGCAAAGAGAAGTGCACACGACAGGCTGCACTTTCCTGTCTGTGTTGCAGCGGCTATTCCCCTGCATGCTTCGGCATCTAAAAAGAGTTCAGTCCCTAAAAAAGCTTGCACAAGTAGTTTCGCGTCTTCTTTTAAAGATGTCGTACTAATTGTGTGTTTCTGGATGTGGTCGTTACCTGGCGCCTCGGGATGGTCACCAACGCTGTATTGCGTGTTTGGGCTTAAAGCACGCTGAGGCGGCGTTTGTGGACGAGTCATGCACCCACTGTGGGAAGATGACTGTCGCGGAGTTGCAGTCTAGACTCCAGTTCCTGCAAAGGGGCGGAGTCCCAGTGCCGCTGCCTCGTTCCAATCCTCCTCAGAGGGTGCTTCGAGCAGCGGCGCTGGTGATCTGAGGGTTATGGTGAGCACGCTTCCTTCGGGGAACCAACCCCCTAGGAACCCTCACTCCTCCGCACTCCACAGCCAGTAGAGCTGCCGGGGAGCACGGCGGACCACCAGAGGTGTGTACCGTCCTATCCTTCGGAGCTTCCCAAGACGACCGGATGTCGATCGCTGAATTGGAGGGTGAGCCTGACACTTCCAAGGAGGATGATTCGGTGCAGCTACCTCCTTCGGGGGTGACAACTGTACCCGATTCGGACCCGGAAATGATGACTATGCTTTCCCGTGCTGCCAACACGGTCGGGCTCGTGTGGAATCCTCCACCGTGTCCCGAACCCTCGAGGATGATTGGTATCTCGGGGTGGCAAGGGCTGGTTCTCAGCCCCCCACCCCAGTGCCCTTCTTCCCAGAGGTGCATGAAGAACTCACTGGCACGTGGACAGCATCCTTTACTGCCTGAAACCGTGTCGGTGGGTCCTACTCCCTCACCACCCTTGACGGCGGAGCAGCGAAGGGTTATACGCGCAGCGAGCAGCCAAAACCTCGACTGCTCCCTCTGTCCATCCTTGGAACCAGGTAAGTGTTGCACAGCACACTGTGACGCCGCTTCGGGCCGCCTCGCAAAGAGAGCCCCCCGAGCCGCGTCCCTGTGTTTCACCTCGCTGCCCTACTGCGGTCCCTCTGGTCCCACTTGCACGGTCTCTGAGAGCCTGGTTAGCACTCCCCAGTCCGTCTCGCTGGCTCATTCGGACCATCAGGCTCGGCTATGTGATTCAGTTCGCCCGGCGTCCCCCCAAGTTCAGGGCCGCCCACTTCACTGTAGTGAAAGACGTCGAACACAGGGATCTGGTGCTCAGACACCTCAGCCAGTTGGGTCTTCAGGTCAACTGTGAAAAGAGCAAACTCTCTCCTGTGCAGAGGATCTCTTTTCTCGGTATGGAGTTGGATTTGGTCGAGCAGATAGCATGCCTCACAGAGGAACATGCTCAGTCGGTGTTGAACTGCCAGAATACATTCAACGGCAGGACAGCGGTTCCACTGAAATTCTTTCAGAGGCTCCTGGGGCATATGGCGGCCACAGCGGCTGTAATACCGCTCGGTCTGCTTCATATGAGACCGCTTCAGCACTGGCTTCATGGCCGAGTCATGGCGTGGCAACTCGGCACGTTCTGGGTGGAAATCACTCAGGAGTGCCGCCAAGCCTTCAGCCCGTGGTCGGACCCTTTGTTTCTTCGGGCAGGAGTGCTCCTAGAGCAAGTGTCCCAGCATGCTGTGGTATTCACAGATGCCTCGGCCACTGGCTGGGGTGCCACGTACAACGGGCATGCAGTGTCAGGGGTGTGGACGGGCCCCCATCTGCATTGGCACATCAACTGCCTCGAGTTCCTTGCAGTACGCCTTGCTCTGAGTCGCCTCAAAGGGCTGCTACGGGGCAAGCAAGCATGTACTGATCCGTAGGGACAACACTGCGACCGTTGCGTACATCAACCGTCAAGGTGGTCTACACTCCCATTGCATGTCGCAACTCGCCCGCCATGTCCTCCTCTGGAGTCAGAAACATCTGAGGTTGCTTCGTGCCATTCATGTCCCGGTGTGCTCAATCTAGATTAGTGAATGTTTGACTCACCAGAAACCTCCCACTGACAGTTGTTTTACTCCCTGTCCGAGGGAACACTCCCTGTGCAAAGTCAGGGAGGACGAGGGAGCAGGTCCTGTTAGTTGCGCCCTATTGGCCCAACCGGACCTGGTTCCCAGAACACTCACTCCTCGTGACAGCCCCTCCCTGGCCCATTCCTCTTAGGAAGGACCTTCTTTCTCAGAGACGGTGCACCCGCGTCCTGACCTCTGGAAACTCCATGTCTGGTTCCTGGACGGGACGCAGAGGTTCTATGTGACTTACCCCCTGAGGTACTTAGTGCACGTGCTGAAGTGATGGTGTTGTCTACGAGATGTGCTTACGTCTTGAAGTGGAACCTGTTCATTGAGTGGTGCTCTTCTCGCCGAGAAGACCCCCAAAGATGCTCGATCGGAGTTGTGCTTGCTTTCTTGCAGCAAGGGTTGGAGCGTAGGCTGTCCCCCTCCACCCTCAAAGTCCATACTGCTGCAATCTCCGCATACCACGACCACATAGATGGCTAGTCTGTGGGTCAGTATGACCTGGTCGTCAGGTTCCTTAGGGGGGGTGAGACGGTTAAATCCTCCTCGACCCCCCTCCATACCCTCTTGGGACCTTGCTCTGGTGCTAAGAGCATTCTAGATTGCTCCCTTTGAGCCCTTGCAATCAGCAGACTTAAAGATTCTGTCTATGAAGACTTTGCTGCTGGTTGCATTGGCCTCCATCAAGAGGGTAGGGGACCTGCAGTCGTTTTCGGTTGACAAATTGTGCCTAGAGTTTGGGCCGGGTGACAGCCACGTGGTACTGAGACCCCGGCCTGGCTATGTGCTGTACATAGACAGAACTCAAAGCCTCAGGACTTCAGACCAGCTCTTTGTCTGTTACGGAGGCCAGCAGAAGGGAAAGGCTATCTCCAAGCAGAGGATGACCCACTGGATAGAGGATGCCATCGCCCTGGCTTACCAAGCTCAGGGCGTGCCCTGCCCACTCAGGTTGCATGCACACTCCACGAGAGGCGTCGCATCCTCCTGGGCGCTGGGTTAGTCCATATGTACTTCCACATAATTCCTTCGGGGAAGGATGGCTTCCGCAGTGTTCCTTTCCCAGCGAAAGGGTACGCTTTCCCAGCGTTATCCAATAGTTTCACTGAATGGGTTTTGGTGAACAGCAGTGATCGAAACTCTCTGTGTTAGCCTTGTCCCACCATCCTCAGGCAAGGGGGTTTCAGGTGGCTTACAACAGAGCGCTGGAAGGGGGCAGCTCCTGTGGCGCTTTGGTAGGGATTCCTAATTGTCGGTCTGTCCGACGTACGTCGAATGTGACCGACTGAATGGGAACATCTCGGTTACAAAGATAACCCTCGTTCCCTGAAGGAGGGAACGGAGACATACGTCCTGTCGCCACAGTCGCTGTCCTGCTGATGCTGCCGCCTGCTCGGTTTGGCTCCTCATTAAAAACCTGAAGATACAACGCACCTGCTGCTCGTTATATACCCGCGCTGCAAGGTGAGCAGCTGATGAATATGATTGCATGCCAATGTGCATTGGCTCGTTTTAGTTACACTTGAAGTAGATTGGCCTCTCTAGCGAGATTCTTATTCGTTGGTCTGTCCGACGTACGTCTCCCTTCCCTCCTTCAGGGAACGAGGGTTACCTTTGTAACCGAGATGTTATTTGCCCTCAAAATTCAAGATACACTGGCATTTTTTTGCCTCAACGAGTTTGTCATTATATCATATTATAAGATGTAGTTGTTTTACAATATCACATGAGCAAGAGTGCCGTTTTCCCCAAATCAGCACAAATGCAATGTTCCTTCAACTTATTGTTAAATGAACAATGTGAGTTATATTTTAGACACAGTATTGTTAATATAGTTTTATTTCCTTTATTCCGCCAATGAAAATTTCAAAATTATGAACAGCAGAACAGAGCCCCCATGCAACAGAAATGTTTTTGTTATACCGATTGAATCTGTGCTTTGAATGAATGAACCGTGCTTCATTCCTGAATAAATCAGTCATTTGAACACATCAGTTGACTCACTCACTCATTAAGACAGTGACTTGCTGCCACCTACAGGCAGTTTAGTTTAGTTTCATATTTAACCCTCTGGAGTCTGAGGCTGATTTGGGGCCTGGAGAAGTTTTGACATGCTCTGACATTTGTGCTTTTTTCAGTTCATAAACATATTAATGGAAAAAGTGTCATTACACTGTATTCAGCACAAACTAGGCTACAATAATATGTGAGGAACATGTATGTACATGTTTGGTTTTTGAAGGAATAACATTTATGCGTGGTTATTGAAAAAACAAAAACTTAAGTCACTGAAATAAGGCCAAAAAAAGTATAGTAAATCTGTGTTCACAGACTTTGGGTATTGGAGGTTGTAGACTAGAATTTTGCTTCAGAATTATGTAAAAATTATGCTGCCTACCTTCATATAAAACAATATATTCATTAGTTTTTGTAAGACACTTTTTGCCAAGAAACACAGTATGCGAGGAGGCGTGAATCACCACTGAAAATGGGCCATTCTCACCTGAGAAGACAAAAGAATTGGATAGTAATGAGCTGAAATGACTTGCATATTAATGAGGCATTTCAGTCAGGTAGGCTGTGAAAAAAACCTTCTGTGATGTCTCAAGCTCATTATGATTATGAAACATACAGAAAATATTATTACAATATAAAGTAATGGTTTTATATTATACTTTAAAATATAATGTATTTCTGTGATGCAAAGAGTCTGAATATAGGCTTTAGTTTAAAAGCATGCACATTTGGAGAAATATGGATTCTCATATGCTTATGTCAATTTCTATACAGAGGAGTATTTTTATTTAATATTCACTGTCATTACTATGAGCGCTGGTGTTTTCAATTCATCCTTGAAGTCGGAGGGCGCTCTGTGCATTTTTAGTCCACAAATTCATCTAAAAGAAGAAGAGGCTATTCCATGAATGGAGTTTCCAATTCATACAGCAGAGGAGGGCGCTAAAGAAACAAAAACTCATCTAAAATTCCATAGAAGAAAAGTAAACAGGAACTAACTGTATGTTCTAGAGATCGCTAACCATGACTTTTACATCCAGATAAACACTTTTCAAGACAATAAATACACGATTGAGATGATGAATGCATGTATTGCCTCTGAATTTGCGTCTGAATAGCGCTGGCTCCGTGGGCGTGGCCGCATTAGCGGATAATGAGCTGAATCACAGTCTTCTGACATGGCTCTTTCATACAGATTACATAAACACAGAAGGTTTGTTCGATTTGACTTACATGATTTAAAACCTGACATCTTAACGTTTTTTTAGACATAAGTTTAATTTTTCTGTGATTAGTATTCACTAAGTTAGTTCATTTTCTGAGAATTATCAGATTGGATTTCGTTCAGAGGGAGAGGAGAGATCGCATCATGTTAGTTTTCTTTATTTAAAAAAAGCACAACATTTTGTTTTTACTTGAGTGTATATAAATAAAAGAAGACATTCTATAGTTTCAATTGATATATTACTTATGTCTCTGACAAAAAAAGACGGAGTATTGAAGTCTGTTTTGCTGCAATGTGAAAAAAAAACTGCAAAACGCGGCGCGTTTTTAGACCTCAGAGTGTTAAGGTACATTTTAATTAAGATAAAATTAGAAAAAAAAATCCATATTTAAATATTGAATTAAATTTATGTAGACAAATTGTAAATGCTGTGTAAATATATTAATTCCACTTCTCATTCTGGTCTCCTCTGTATGAAACTAAATAAAGTAAAAATTATTTAGACTGATAAATTCTTTGTATAATACCTGAAATGTGTATGTTTATTTATGAATTTATATCTGTATTCTCTTTATTGTAGGCCACACACATACATACACACAAACACCATTTATTTTCCAGTATATTTACACACATTCCCCTACTGTGAAAACGGAAAACTCTGTTAAGCCAGTGTACAGCTGTATTGTGTACAGCCTGGATGAAAGTTACCATTGTGTTAGGAACAAATAAACCTCATTTGGATGGAGCAGACTGGATCCAGTGTTTTGACCAAAACCCACTGAGCTAGATGTCGGACATCACTTAATAAAGTCCCTTTTTCAGACATACTACATGTGTTTCAGACATACTAAGTTGTGAAACAGTTTTACAGATGGAATTGTGAGGCAGCGCTGACCAAAGTGTTCTGTGCATGTTTGTGTTCAATTGAGTGGGAGAAAGCATGCTTCCCATAGATAATAAAACCTTTTTGGGGGGAAAATCTTAAGTTTGTCATTTTTTAATTCTATTTTTTGTTATTTTTATTTGTTCAATGTCGTTGTGGGCTTTGTTTCTTTTGCTGTTGTAAGACGTAAGGACCTTTTGAAGTAACTGCAATCATTTGGCAAAGTGATATGTAACTAATGCAGTCAATAGTTGAATAGTAGCCTGGAACAACTTTAGCTTTGCGTTTACAGGAAATGATGGCACATCTTAGAATGTTTATCAAACAATCAGATTCAAGCATTCAACTGCACTGTAGTATAACTATTTCTCAGTAAGCACTTTTGTAAATGTGTGAAAGAAAGAAATTCAAAATCTTCCTGCTCAACATACTTGAGTATATCCAGTGGGCAGTTTTGATGGATGAGTGTATCAGTGAGAAGCTTGACTCCTGAATCTCCTGGGTGATTGTAGCTCAGATCCAGCTCTCTCAGGTGTGAGGAGTTTGAACTCAGAGCTGAAGACAGATAATGACAGCCTTCCTCTGTCACCATGCAGCCAGACAATCTACAAACAAAGCAACAGTTCACATGACTGGCACTCAGACATTACTATCATTTTCTGTAGATTCAGTCACTTCTGAATTCCGCCAGACTGCCTTCTGTATTCAGCTTACAGAAAAAGCTTAACTGACGCGATGCTAGATCCCTTTTTCTTTTGTAGTTGAATAGGGAAGGTAGGACGTAATGCATTTTTTTTTTTTTTACTGCAAGAGTTTTACACTTTCTTTGTAAGTTGAATACCGAAAGTGGTCTGGTGGAAGCTAAATATTTTACTTAATTTTTTAAATATGGATTTTTTTTTTAGTTTTACACGAACGCATCGCTTTGCTTCAGAATGCCTTTATTAGCCCTAAAGGGACATGGTGGTGGAAAAAAATAGGAAGGGAGGAAATTTTAAGTGCTGGTGGAAAAAAAAAATTGGGATGGGAGGATTTTTTTTTTTTTCAAATCTTTTGCGTTCCCCGCAACGATATTTGCGTTGCCTCGCAAACTTTTGCGTTCCCTCGCAAACTTTTGCATTCCCATGCAAAGTTATAATCGTTCCCTTGCTGTGAGTTCGGACAAACACTTCCTCTTTGTCCTGCTGGCTGGCAGTAGTTTTGTTTTAACATACGTTAATAATGCACACAAATAATGCACAGCTCGAGTTTGAACTTGTTGGACTCGAATAGAAATGCAGTCAGTGCTTAACTCAAGCAGTTCAGTAAAGTTGGCAATATTCACAGATTCGAGCTTCCTGAATTAATAACTTGTGAGATAAACGTTGACCTGTGGAGGGCAGTAATACACTTAGCAGCATCTACACTGCTGGAATTCTATAAAGAGAAGAAGAAGAGAGCTAGTTCAAGATGAGCATTTAAGGTTAAAACTTATATAATTTCAATTTTTCAGAAAATGAGCAATGGTTTCACTAGATAAGACCCTTATTCTCTCATCGGATCGTGTAGAACAATTTGAAGCTGCAGTGAAACTAATTTTGACCTTCAACCATTTGGTGCCCATTGAAGTCTACTATATGGAAAAAAATCCTGGATGTTTTCATCAAAAACTTTAATTTCTTTTCGACTGAAGAAAGAAAGACATGGACATCTTGGATGACATGGGGGTGAGTAAATTATCAGGAAAAGTTTATTTAAAAGTGAAACTAATCCTTTAAGTAGTATTTGGTTACTTGGGAATGTAGTAAGAGGCCTTTTATTTTTGTGCACAATTGTTTTCTCCTGTACATTGATCAGACAGGAAGCTCAGGGAAGTTTGTGTTATTGTTTTTTTCATCTCTGTTTTTGAGCAGGGTAAGTAGATTCTCTAAACCTTAGTTAGCTTCTGTTCTGTTTATTTTTAGGCCATACTCTCTCCTGAAGACTTATTCCCTCATGTTTTTGTTAAGCTCTTTTTGGTATAAGGAAATAAACATTTTTTTTACTTTCCCTTAAAGTGGTGTTCGTTTTCCCTCTGAGGCTGAAGTGTGTCCTCCACGTATTTTTACATCCTTGCATTACTTTTATTAGCATATCTTATTTTCTTTTGTTACCTTCCCTCCTAACCCCTAGACTGCGAGGGGAACGTAACACCAAGTAAAATGAAATGGTGTTGTTTTATTTTATTTGTAAGTGCTTGTTATACAAATGTAAATTCAGCTTCTTGGATATTTGTTATAAAATGGAAATGTATGGAAATGTTATAGCCTATAAATGTAAGGGGAAAAATGGTGTAACAAATAAATGTGTTTTAGAACTGCACACACAGTGGAAAACAGCAGATTTTTTGATCAATTTCTTAATTCATTAGCCTAAAAGAAATTATTTAATAAAGTGATAAACAATTTCTTCAACAATTTCTTTCACACAATTCATGGACACTTTGTTTTTCTGCATGTTATTCACAAAGCTCTGTGTTGCACAGGAATAAACGTTTCAATGTGCATGTTTAACTTGTTGAAATACATCAGTGAATTACCAAATGTAGTTTTAAGTGTTTTGTCTGCCATCACTGTAATATTTCACTTAACAGTAGTCAAATAGCTGGCACATTAAGCACTAATATGATGAATAATCAGCCAAGACTAAATGTTATGTTATAATTATTATTACCAGTATTTTATTTCATTATTTTATCTTCATTTAAAGGGGTGATGAACTGAGAAATCAATTTTTTTTCTTGAGCTTTTGACATATAAGAGGTCATATACTATAGAATATACTACAACGCCTACTACATCACTGCCTGTTTAGCCCCGCCCACCGATTTGCACATGACATGCAGTAGAATATGTAGCCTAAGTAACATAGGCCTACGTGGTGCTAAACCAGATCGGGCTACCAAGCAATAAACATGCCACTGAGGATTACAAAATATTGTGAAGTGCCTGGACTTGACAGTAACGCAACATGTAAGTAACTGTGTTAATTACAATGCCTGATCTGATATGTAATGATTACAGTCAGATGTTCTTTGTCTATGTGTCAGTAAATAAACCAGTGACTAAAAGTCAGCTTGCGTTGTTTCTCTTAGTAGGATGAAAATAATCTGTTATTTAACGGTGATTAAATTATATAAAGAAAGCGATCAAAGAAAGCTCCCTTTGCAACCGTTGGAGCAGCCACGCTGAAGCTGTCAATCAAACAGCGCGAGTTTATCAGTGACTGACACGCAAAACTCCCATTTAATTCAAAAAAAAAGTTATATCGTGTTTACACTGTTAGTGAAGATGAAAGCATTTATTAGTGTACAGAAATTGAGTTGCAATGAAGAGATCACTGCTTTCATGCGCTTAACATGTCTGATCAACTACAGTGTTAATCTCTGCAACCTTTCATGCCACGATCTAAATATAATGCAACACTTTTCATGATTAGTTAACCTTGAGAGCTGTAACAGTAAAAACACACTAAAAGACAGAGTAATACTTGGCTATTTCAAAGGACAGATGTTAGCCAATCACAGCAGTGGGCATTTACACTGAAGTCTCACAGCAAACACGCCCTTAAAGGAACACTCCACTTTTTTTAAAAAATAGGCTCATTTTCCAACTCCCCTAGAGTAAACAGTTTAGTTTCACCGTTTTGGAATCCATTCAGCCGATCTCCGGGTCTAGAGTCAAGTTTTAAATAGGAAAAATATTGGAACTCATTGGTCATTTTTGAGATGCTAACGGTCTAATCAGATTCAAGGAACTATGCTAAGCTATGCTAAAAGTGGTACAGCCAGACCCGGAGATCGGCTGAAGGGATTCGAAAATGGTAAAACTCAACTTGTTAACTCGAGGGGAGTTGAAAAATGAGCCTAATTTCAAAAAAAGTGCAGCGTTCCTTTAAAATAGAGCGTTCAAACCAGAGGGCTAAAATCAGTGTAGGAATAAATGATAACTATTTTGGATGTAAAAAGTGAGGTGTTGCATTGCAAATCCATTTGTTATTTGTGTTAAAAGTAATGCCGGCAATTTGGAACCTGTCAGAAATAGAACAAGGCATCAGTTTACTCGCGTCTGGTGTAGACAGTGTATTAGTTAAAAACTGAAACATTAAAAATATGAACAGCTTACTGACTTTAGAGTAATGGCTGACCTTGTTTTTCCTTCAGTTTAACCTTAGTTTTTATCATCTCTGGTATTCTTGATTTTTACAAGCGATCAGTCCATTTTGCTTTTAGTTGTTTTTGCTCAAATTCAGTTGCCTCAAACCTGCTGTAACCACAGCCAACGATAAACTGCAAGAATAGTCAAATTGCCCCTAGTGGATGACTAAAGATTTGCTAGTAAATCTCACATTTGCAGCTGTTTACTCAAGTGTATGCTTCTGAATTGACAGGTGCTGCTCACGCCCCCCTTAACGGGTGCTGAAAACCCCTGACTTAATGCAAACTATAAAGTATTTGAACTCAAACCTCAGTATCTCCATTAGACAGTTTGGACTCTTCAGTCCATCAGAAAGGAGCTTCACTCCTAAATCCTGCAGGTCATTGTTACTCAGGTCGAGCGCTCTCAGAACACAGTTTGAGGATTGTAAAACTGATGATAAACTCTCACAACACTGAGCAGTGAGATTTCATTCACAGGGTATCTGCAGATATGAACAAGTTAAATTTAAGACTTTTTAAGACCTTTTTAATACCACCTTACATGAAATTTAAGACCAAACCTGCGATGGAAACACACACGCACACACATATATATTATATATATATATATATATATATATATATATATATATATATATATATTATATATATATATATACTACATATTAAATAATTAATGTACATTAATACATATATTAAATGTATTAATAGAATTGTTATTATTAAAGTACCTGCAAAATGTTTGGAAACAATTATTGATTTTAAAATAAGTCCCTTCTGCTCACCAGGGCAGCATTTATTTGATCAAAAATACAGTAAAAGAGCAACATTGTGAAATATTCTTTCAAATAAAAAAAAGTTTTCTATATTTATAAAAAAAAATATTTTATAAAATGTAATTTATTCCTGTGATCATTTTCAGCATCATTACTCCAGACGTCAGTGTCACATGATCCTTCAGAAATCATTACAATTTGATTTGATGCACAGGAAACATTTCTGATTATTATCAATTTTGAAAACAGTTGTGCTGCTTCATATTTTTGTGGAAATGGTGATATTTGTTAGTATTCTAATGACGAATGTTGCATTCCCAAATGCAAATTTAAACGTCACAAACAAAGTAGCATTTACAGTGAATCGAAAATGAAAACACAGTACTGTTACAGCAAGCATGCAGCGCGTCAGACTATTATTTATATAATTACATCACAGCCATTGTAAATTATATATTAAATTCTCACCACCATTCATAAAATAAGTTATGAATGTTACGCGTTTCAGCGCTGATTCTGCTCGCATTTGGCGCGTTGACCCATTTGAACTCTTTTAGGGACCGTTCATATGTCGCGTCTAAAAACGTATGGAAAAAAGCGTCGGCGCCGCTTTCTCCTTTCCAAAGCGTTACTAAGCAACCATGACATGCGCTCTCCATGACGAGTTTGTTTCAGCAAAGGATATATGGATTTCCAGCACCGAAAATCACTTGCAGTAGCTTTGCCACAGCAGATTTATTTAACAATGTGTATCCGTGTACAGCTCTGATCAGATATTCCTACATCTTTGTTGACCTTTGTCCTGCAGATGGCGCAGCGCTGGACCATTCCGTCGGAGACGACATAAAACATAACATACATAAAAAAATTTGCGGTACTGCAACGAAAAATATTTAAGACCTATCCAATCTGAATTTAAGACATTTTAAGACTTTTTAAGGCCTTTTTTTAGGAAAAATATATTTAGGACTTTTTAAGGACCCGCGGATACCCTGCATTCAGAAAATCTGAACAATAAAAACAAAATGGAATTGCATACAGAATCAATCATAGTAGTGTGAGTTTTAATAATTAACTTAATGCAAACCTCAGTATCTCCAGCTGACAGTTTGGACTCTTCAGTCCATCAGAAAGAAGCTTCATTCCTAAATCCTGCAGGTCATTGTTACTCAGGTCCAGCTCTCTCAGAACACAGTTTGAGGATTGTAAAACTGATAACAAACTTTTACAAGACTGAAAAGTGAGATTACAGCACTGTAGTCTGTGTAGAGAACAACAACAACAAAAACACAAGAATAATAAAATGGGTAAAACTCAGGTTCAACTTGTCTGATGGTGGAGACACTTTGGGATTTAATATCTTCAAACACATTGATATATTTTATCATAGCCATAACATACTTATACAGTCAAGGCCAGCAAGTCATCTATAGTATATGAAGAGTTTGGTTCCAAAACACTATAAATCCATTTAGATTAATTTGAGTAAAAATGTGTTTTCTTTATCAAGAATGTGGCAAGATGAAAACCACTATTTTCTGTTTCAAACTTTTACATAGCATCTTTTGACTATAATAACATAAATTCTAAGATAGTTTTTAATTTTCAAAGATTAATTATAAAAACAGATTTTCCCCCCAAATTGCAATAAATCCATGACACTTTTTTTTTTTCCAAAAATGCAATTAATCCATTGAATCACTGTAGAAGTTATTTTTCATATTGAAAATACACAACAAAGTAAGTTGATGACATATATGAAAGCCTCTGATCTTGGTCAGAGATCAGATAATTTTATGAACAGGCATTGGACTAAAAATACATTTAGTCATAGCTCTAAAAATGAATTCAACGAGTCATCTTGTTAATGCTATAAATTATGTCTCTGTTTGTCATTACCGATTATTTATCTAGCGCAACCGCACGTTTAAATAAACACACCGAGTACATTGAAATTGACTACACCTACCCAGGGGTGTCGCTATACTGGTGTGACAAACTAAAATATAGCTGATAATTTACTGTATCATCTATATTTTACTTTGTCACACCAGTATAACCTTGTCTGACAGTGCAGATTTTGGCAGTCATGTTGTTATTGTTTTCAGATGTTTGAAATCACAACTTGCAATCCCAGATTCGAGAATTAATCATTCTTGGTCAAACAGCTTTTAAAAACTGTTCATGATTCAGTTTTGGGGACCATGGCAAAAGTTTGATGCTGTCGTGGAAAGCAACAGCTGGCATTTTTCCTCCTTCTGAGTGCCCCACCTTCTTAATCTCGTCACGTAAATGATTAGATTTCGATGGCTTACGTTTCTTCACCACCACAGAAACCACCACAGGTTCATAAATGCCGTCAAAATTATACATTTTTCTGTTTTTGTTGATCACAAAGTACAAAGTAGATAAGAAAAACTAGGATGCCGGGTGTATTCAGAGCGCATCCATTACTTTTTACAATGTGTGGAATAGTGTGCTGTGATTGGTTGAGCGGATATATCACATTCTGCAAAGAAGGGAGAGTGGCGTTTTGGATAGAAAGAGAGAAAACATGATAGAATAGCACCCCAGATATCGCATTTAAAATTAATAAATGACTTTTCAGTACCAACCAGATACAATACTACGGAGCCCCCAAAGGGACCTTTGCAAAAATAAAAAATTGACAGAGTTTTGCGTGAGCACGAGAAACTTTTGCGTGCGCACGCATTACAATTTCTGTTTTGTGTATACTATAACCTATTTCATTTGTGCGTCACTGCCTATGAAGAAAGCCAGAATATGGATGCACATGAACTAATAAAGATCACGAAAATTATAAAGAAAATGAGAGTATGGATGCACATGAAGTAATAAAGCTGTATTTGCTCAAAATCTGGCTTTCTTAGACCAGATCGTCTAGGATGAATCCAGCTAATTATTCGTTTAATTTTTTTTTTTTTTTTGCCTTTTTTAATATATTTAACTCCCGAGGTGGTATCCGGCGATACCACCTCGGTTTTTTTCTTACCCATGTGAAAGAGACTCAAAATACTCCATCAATGTTGCACATACAATTAAGAGTTATACACAATTTTAATCTGTGAAATATTTTCTTTTATTTGTGTACACTCAGAGTAAAAACAAAATGTTGTGCTTTTTGTAAAATAAAGAAAACTAACATGATGCGTGATCTGTTGTCTTCCTCTGAACAACGTCCAGAAGTCTCAGAAAAAGGAACTGTAACTTAGTGAATACTAATCACAAAAAAAATTAGACTTATGTCTAAAGAAACGTTGAAATGTCAGATATTAAATCGTGTAAGTCAAATCGAAAACAAGTATTCTCTGTTTATGTAATCTGCATGAAAAGAGACATGTCAGACGCCCGTGATTCAGCTCATTATCCGCTAATGCGGCCACGCCCATGGAGCGAACGCTATACAGACGCAAATTCTGAGGCAATACATGTATACATCGTCTCAATCGCGTATTTATTGTCTTGAAAAGTGTTTATCTGTATGTTATAGCCATGGTTAGTGATCTCTGGAAGCCTCTGTTAGTTCCTGGAATATCACATGGCCTGTTCTTCTTTAGAGTAATTTGTGGACTAAAGGTGCAATGAGTGCCCTCCGGCTGCAAGTATGAATTGAAAACAGTATCCAGCGCTCAAAGTGATGACAATAAATATTAAATAAATAATGCACCTCTGTATAGAAAATTGGCATAAACATGAGAATCCATCAATATTTCTCAAAATGTGATTTTAAGCTAAAAGGCTAAATGAAATGCCATAGAGGTAACATGAATGTTCAGATGCTTTGCATCACAAAAATACATTTTATTTTAAAGTATATAATAGAAAACCATTATTTTAAATTGCAATAATATTTCACAGTATTGCTGTTTTTTCTTCATGTTTGATATACACCATGATGAGCTTGAGACATGATCACAGAGAGTTTTTTCACAGCCTACCTGACTGAAAGAGCTCATTATTATGCAGGTAATTACAGCTCATTATGCGAATCTTTTGTCTTCTCAGGTGTGAATCACAGCATTATTCATGAAGATTCACGCCTCCACGCATACTGTGTTTCTTGACAAAAAGTGTCTTACAAAAACTAAATCAATATGTTTCATATGAACGAGTAAGCAGGATAATTTTTACATCATTTTGAAGCAAAAACTCTAGTCTACAACCTCCAATACCCAGAAGTCTTGGGAAAACAGATTTAATATAACTTTTTTGGTCTTATTTCAGTGACTTAAGCTTTTTGTTTTTCAATAACCACGCATAAACGTTATTCCTCCAAAAAAACAAACATGTACATACATGTTCCTCATTTATTATGGTAGCCTAGTCTGTGCTGTAATGACACCTTTTCCATTAATATGTTTATGAACAACTGAAAAAAGCACATATGTCAGGGCATGTCAACACTTCTCCAGGGCCCAAAAATCCTCAGACCCCAGAGGGCTAAAGTCCTTTATGTCTATGGCTCTGCTCGCAATAAGCGCTGTTATAACTGAATGAAGAAAATAAGCATTTCTCTGCCACCTGTAAGGATGCATTAAATCCGACAAAGTGATTTAATAAAGGGGTGTTTGATCCTGTGAAATACGAAATTTTAGTATGCCTACATTTTACAGTTCCAGTATTTTTTACAGGGGACAATATAAATATGGCTTTCTGCCCTCCCGAAATGCAAAATTTTATCAATTTTACTGTACCAATGTTTTTTCATAAACCATTAAATGTGGCATTATGACAATGCACACTGAGCCCATTTCCCAGCATGATTTTCTTGGATGCCACCGAGTTAAATACATTAAAAAGTCCTTGAAATAAGACGCACAGCCCTAACGAAGCCACATTTTTAGCACTTTTTACTGTATTAGTATTTTTTTAACTTTGCAAAAAGAACAACGCACACAGCTATTCACATCGCAGTTTCCCGGCCGTCACAGAGAATGCTTTAAAGCAGACATAAGGCTGTGCTATATACTGCCCTACAAAAGCCACATTTCAGCAAAAAGATCATTATTAATACATACACATATATACTCTCATTTTCTGCATAATTTGAGCAAATGAATTATTAGCTATCTTCTTCTTTATAAATTTTCAGCAAATGGATCTTTATATAGCCTATTCATGCATACTCGCATTTTCTTAATAATTTTAAGCAAGTAGATCTTTATTGATGTGCATCCATACTCTCTTTCTCTTTATAATTTTGAGCAAATAGATCATTATTAATTCATCCATACTCGCATTTTCTGCATAATTTTGAGCAAATATATCTTTAATAATTCATGCACATCCATACTATCTTCTTCTTTATAATTTTGAGCAAATAGATCATTATTAATTCATCCATAGGCTACTCGCATTTTCTGTATAATGTTGAGCAAGTAGATCTTTATTAAGGCTACATTCCACACGAAGCCGGAGCTTTCTCAGTCCAATTTTTTTTTCCTTGTCTCAAGAAATATCTATGTCCACACAAAACCAATGAAACGACTCAAAACAATGTAGTATACATGCCAGACCAGTATGTGGCGCTGTAATTCTGCAAAAGAAATGCACTTAAAACGGCTAATAAGACTTGGAGCATTGTAAAGCTTAGAAATAATGCTTTATTTTGGCTAATTAGCTTCTGCAGCACAAACACAACCATCGAGAGTCTGCTGTTGTTGTTGTTTTGTGCTGTTAGTTGCGTCTGACTAGGGTCGACACGAGGGGTGATGACATCGTTTCAGAAAATATACGGATAGGCTGTACACACGAAAGTGCAAAGACGACGTTTTCAGATATATCCACTCTGGGACCCGGTTTCAAAAAATAGCGGTTTCACCTTCTGAAAACTCCGGATCCGTGTGGACGAAACGCCTATCCGATACAAAATTTGTGTGTATTCACAAAAACACTTCTCCGTGTGGACAGGGCCCAATTCATCCATACACACATTTTCTTAATAATTTTGAGCAAATATATATTTATTAGTTCATGTGCGTGCATACTCTTGATTTCTTCATAGGCAGTGACGCACAAATGAAATAGGTTTTAGTATACACAAACCAGAAATTGTAACACGTGCACGCCATTAGTCTCTCGTGCGCACGAGAAACTGTCAATTTTTTATTTTTGCAAAGGTCCCTTTAGGGGCTCTGTACAATACTAATTTTAGTGGAAACTTAATTTTTTTTATTTTTAAATGGCATTTTCATTTTAAATTGAATGCATTTTGGAACCAACACTTTATATATAATTGAATGTAAAGAAAACTCTTACAATGCTCTTCTGGTGTTTTTGATGACTGGCAGCATTATCATTAGTGCTTCATCAGATCTTCTGTATTTTTGCAGTTCAAACTTCTCTTGAGTCTCTTCTGACATCAGGAGCATAAACACCAGGCCAGACCACTGAGCAGAGGACAGATTCTGTGCTGAAAGATTTCCTGAGCTCAGATTCTTCTGGATTTCCTCCACAAAGTCATCTTTTAGTTCATTCAGACAGTGGAAGAGATTGATGGTCCTCTCTACTGATTTTTCTGTCTCTGTTGTCTGTTTGATATAGTCAACAGTGTCTTTAATTTTCTCTGTTTTTAGTTTCAGTTTTGGCAGCATTAACTTTAAGTCTCTCTGATTGGACTCCAGAGACAGACCCAGGAAGAACCGGAGGAAAAGGTCCAGGTGTCCATTCTTGCTTTGTAAAGCCTTGTTGATCGCAGCCTTATGAAGCTTAAACAGTGGCTTTTTGGAGAGTTTCCATATCAGATTTTCTCTCCAGGATTCAAGAAATGGGTTTGCTTTCTTGTCTTTGCTAATCAAAAACACATAGAGAGCAGCAAGGAATTCCTGTACGCTGAGATGTACAAAGCTGTAAACATTTCTAGCTGAAACCTTTTCTTCCTGAAACATTTGAGTGCATAACCCTGAGTACACCGACCCTTCACTGACATCTAGTCCACATTCCTCAAGATCTTCTTTGTAGAAAATCAGGTTTCCTTTCTGCAGCTGTTGAAAGGCCAGTTTTCCAAGCTTTAGAATAATCTTACCAAAAGACTTGACTTTAGCTTTAGGTTCATGATTATCTTTGTATTTTTTTTCCATCTGTTGCTGCTGAGTAAGTAAGAAGTTTGTGTACATCCCTGTGAGAGTTGTGGGAGTTTTGTCATTGCTTTCTTGAGCCAGTAGAGGCTGAAGAACAGTAAGAGAGATCCAGCAGAAGACAGGGATGTGACACATGATGTGCAGGCTCCTGGACTTCCTTATATGAGAGATAATGTTTTCAGAAACTTCAGGACTGCTGTTTTTTTTGAAGTATTGCACTTTCTGCTCATCGTTGAATCCTCGCACCTCTGTCACCTGATCAATGTAGTCTCGGGGTATAAGACTGGCGGCTGCTGGTCTGGATGTGATCCAGATGAGAGCAGAGGGAATCAGATGTGTCTTGATAAGGTTTGTAATTATCTTACTCAATGTTGTTTTTTCTTTAAAATCTGTAAATGTGTCATCCTCTTTAAAGTTTAGAGGGAAGCGACATTCATCCAGCCCATCAAAGATGAACATGACCTTACCATCATCTTCAGGAAGAGAGGACAGTTCTTCAGAACTACTAAAGAAGTATTTGTTAAGCAGTCCCATGAGACTGTACTCTTCTTTAATCAAATTAAGTCTACGGAATGGAAGTGGAAATATTAAGACTATATCCTGGTTTTCTTTTCCTTCAGCCCAGTCAAGGATGAATTTATTGACAGAGACAGTTTTTCCCACTCCTGCAATCCCTATTGTCAGCACTTTTGCATTTTGTTGACCAGTGTCACACTGGACTTTAAACATGTCATTACACTTGATTGGCTTCTCTTTGGCAGTCAGTCGGTTGTGATTTGATTCGATCTGTATAACCTCGTGTTCATTCACTTTTCCTCCAGTCTCATTCTCCACCACATATAAATCAGTGTAAATACGTCCAGGTATTCCCGATGACCGGTCTGTGAATTACCAACCAATCCGGCTGTAGTCCCGTTTTAATTTGTTCTTCAGTCTGAGGCGGAATCTTTATAATCATGAAGAGCATCTTGACTGTTGTCTGCAGTTGAGCCTTTAAGAAAGAAGGAAAAGGCAGTGATTACCTATGTAAATTCTGGTCCACAGTTCTTATTTTTATTATAGTTATATATATATATATATATATATATATATATATATATATATATATATATAATATATAATATATTATATTATATGTATGTATATATATATGTGTATATATATATATATATAATATATATATATTGTATATATATATGTATATATATATATATATATATAATATATATATATATATAGCGATAAAAAAAGTTATTATGGGGCAGGATCCTATATCTGAATATTTAATTTACATGCTTTGTTTAAGGTTGTCTACCAGGTGCTTTGTCTCGAAGCACTGCCCCTAACATGTATATAAACTTATTTGCACTGGATGACTGCAGCTACCAACACAGCATGTGTTCTCAATAAAGAATCCTGATAAAGATACAAACAAGTCTCCAGGTCTTTTCTTCTGAAGTTTCAAACAAGTTCCTATTGAAAACTGAAATACCCCTTTGAAATAGTTACTTTGTACAGCCTGAAATCAACTTTGTACAGCAAGATCCTTTTTATTTCTGTTTCTATAAAAGTATGAAGATGTACAGCGACGATGATTTTGTCCTCTATGTTGTTTTGGATTTCTGCCTCAGCTCGCTACGTCACTACTAGAGCAAGCTCCTGATTGGTTAACGCGGTGCGAATTTTCGCCAAAGTTCAGATTTTTCAACTTGCGCAAATCGCGCTGCAGGATGTCAATTCGCGTCTTTGCATTTATTTAACATGCAAATCACTCGCACTTAATGCTGCGTTCACACCAAACGTGTCTGGGGTGTCAAATTTGTGTCAGACGCGTCTAGTTGGACGTTTGAACAATTTTTAAGTCAGATGCGTGTCAAATTCGCTCTATTTGCGCGTCTAAACAAAAAGTGTTCAGACGCGAATTCGCGTCATGGGAGGGGTTCCATCTCTTTCTGCACAGATCCTCTGAATAAACACATCATCTCGTCATTTGGAAACCAGTAGCGGCAATTTAGCTTGGTTATGCCGGCCGGCTTTTGCTAGCTAGCAGGTGGGCTAGTATCAACGGCTAAAATCATGCAAAGCGTTTTATAACTAACCAGATTGTCCGATTTCTTCGCTTATCCTCAGGTCCTTTTTATTCTCGATATTTAGTCTCGATAAAAATATGATGACACATCATCGAGCTCAGGGTGGCCACACACAGCGACTGTTATCTTTGTTCTGGTCTCCACCGCTGATCAAGTCATAAACACGATACTACCAAAGCAGGGTCCATGATTGGTTAACGCACCGCGAATTTTCGCCAAAGTTCAGATTTTTCAACTCGGGCGTCTAGGACGTCAGACGCTCAATTTGCATGTCAGGCGCGTGAACACTCCATTCGCGTGTCGACGGCCAATTCGCGCCGTGCTAGACGCTTGATTTGCGCCGCAGGATGTCTAGACGCGCATTTACATTGACTTAACATGTAAATCGGACGCCCCAGACGCGTTCGGTGTGAACGCAGCATAAGACGAGTAAAGACGAGTAAAGGCTACTTATTAAAATAATCACCCTTTATTTAAATATATGAATATGAACACAGAAAATCGCTGTTAACAGGTTAATATAACATTTCCCATTCCATGACTAGTAAAAATAATCGCAACTTACTCTCTGTAAAATGGCGTAATCTGCAGGGTGATGGACACAGAGGTCGTGCTGACTGTAGCTAGGCAAATCCTGCGGATTGGGCTGTCTAAGGAGCCAAAAAACTCCCATATTGTCGAACTTACTTTACTTTATTCGGGTGTGTTCTCGCTCGGAATAGAGTGCCTCAGGGATGACGTGTTTTTGTAGGCCAACCTGGAAGTTAGCGGCGCACGGGTTCCCTCGATCGAAAGCCTGTTCATTTTTCCCATAGACTTTTGGAAAATCGCAAAAAATAAGCTCTGTGTTTAACAAAGGGTTATGACTTACACGTTTTGTCTATCAAGATAATCTTTACAAGTTAACACAACATTTATACATTTTGAAGCCTAAATAAAGTCGTCAGATATAAAAGGCTAACAGTTGGCTATAAACGGACTACAGCACACCATGGTCGCGGATCAACGTCACCAACACCAAGCTTCCTCAAACTGTATTAAAAAAAACAACGTTATTTAAAAACATGCTCGCTGATTATGATCTGTGCTGTGAATGAATACTTATCCACTTTTTCATGAGAATTGCTGTCCAAATGTCCTGTTTGTCATGATGACGTCTAAAGTCTCCGCCAAAGGAAGTAGTCCCTTTTAGCAATTTGTTAGCAACCGCCGATTTTAAGACACAGTAAAGTTTTAGAAATCACAAGCGGGTAACTTGTGTTTTATGTCATAATCAAAACGTGAAAGTATTTAGAGGCTTTGTTAACCACAGACCTTATTTCAGGCGATTTAGCAAAAACCCATTCAAAAAACCCATAGACTTTACGGCGATGGAACCGGAAGTCCTAAAATGCTAACTCGCTTCCGGGTTTTGCCTACAAAAACACATCATCCCTGAGGCACTCCATAGCTGCGCGCTGCATCTTCTTCTTGTTTGACAGATGTCAGCTGTTATGAACCCAGTATGGGTCATATTTGTTGTTGGTTTTTTTTTTTCCTTTGTTTTGCAGGATGGTGTTGAGGTGAGTGACGTCATCATTACTGAAGACTTACACCTGTTTAGGGCTGATGCCGGCAAATTTAAGCAGCTCCCTTCAGTGTGATGGCGCTCGCTCTCCCCTCCTCGTGTCGTGCTCGTTCTCCCGTCAGTTGTTTGTTTTGGTCTTTTCTCTTAATTTTATTCTTATTTCAATAAATGTTATTCCTTTGATCCTCATACAACGTGTTATCTCCTTCTTTGTCGCGGCTTGCGAGCCGGCCGTGACACAGCGTTAAGGTGCAATACTGCCACCTGAGAGGTCAACCAGGTACTGGCGCTGGAGTATTTACATGCCATGATATCATAAGCGTCCTATTCATTTTAAATATTGTGGTTATTGCCAATACCGTTATATCGTCACACCCTAAATTAACACGATATCGTTATTTCATGCTTTGAATATCACGGTTATCCTCAATACCGGTATATTGCGACACCCCTAATCTAAATACATTTATTAAATACAGAGATAGTACATTAAAGGCACAATTTAGTTCATATTTCATGGTGTCTCAAAATAGCACAGTTGAATACACTTAGATGTTTTTAAGTACACTGTCTGTTTCTAAATGTAGTTGTTTTCATTAAATATTTAAGAATGGTTTAGTCACATCCAGGGTTCCCCCTTTATTGGACTCTGATCAACTTCAGGCCATGCTGAGCAAAATTATTAAAAGCTTTTTATTCAAACATTGACACACTAAACAAGACATAACACTGTATTAGGGTTATCAAAATGATGTGTCTTGATAGAAGTTGCTTGCAGAAGTTTCATTGGTTTCAGACCATTGTAAACCATTGTATATACTTGTATAAGATCTCTGCAGCTGCTTGCTGTTATATTTTCTCTGGTTTCCATGTACAGTCAGTGATTGTTATAACACTAATTGCCTGTACATAAAATAATTATTTACCCCATTTCTTTTTTGAATGATCTCCAACAGGGGCAAATGTCTTCATATTGCCTTCAGCCTGAGAGAGAGAGAGACAGCCTGAGAGAGAGAGAGAGAGAGAATCACTCACAGGGAAAAAAAAAAAAAATCACACAACATCAGCAGAATAAAGTTTAAGTCAAACCATCAATCATGTTACAGTCACAGTGAATTAATTGTTACCTTGATTGTGTTTGTTCTCCAGCTGCACAGCCAGATTATTCTGGTTCATCTTCTTCAGGATCTCCACTGTGATCTTCACAGCTTGTTCTGGTCCAAAACATGCTACCATCTTATCCACTGTGTCTAAGATATCAGCTTTCTCCACATCAGACCTTGATATACACGTATGATCAATCTTTAAGTGCCACTGAAACTTCTTCAGTTCAACTTCTAGCAGTTCATTCAGGGATTTCTCAAGCAGCTCTTCAACAGACGCCATCATCCTTCACAGATTCACAGCTGCAGGACAAAAAAAAGATCTTAACATGTGGACCTAAATGGTCAAATATTATTTGGATTATGAAATGAAGCTGTGATTGGATCAGGACTATCAGAGTCAACTCATCCAAACTCATTTGTTAAAGGGGTCTTATAATGCCCCCCCTTTACAAGATGTCTTAAGGCCTGTGCACTCAGGAGCAATTATCACCAATGTTTAACGCCTCATGACTAAACAAAGGGCGCCAATGTGAGTGTGCACACCGACGTGCAAAACACTGCTTCATGAAGCATCGGAGCACAAATGAATCAGTGTATCGAATCATGATTTAGATCGTGTGTCAAACTGCCAACGGCTGAAATCACGTGACTTTGGTGCTCCGAACAGCAGATTCGACACACTGATTCAGGCCTCGTGGAGCCATCGGATTTCAACTAAAAATATCTTAATTTGTGTTTTGAAGATGAACGAATGTCTTATGGGTGTGGAACGACATAAGGGTGAGTACTAAATGACAGAATTTTCATTTTTGGGTGAACTAACCCTTTAAATGGCCGACCAATGAGATTGCCACTTTTGTTTAGTTTAGTTTTGTTTTGTTTACCACAAAATGGTCTTGCTGAGCACACATTGATAAGAAAAGACTACAAAATCGGTGCTCTGCCAGTTCTTGTCCATAGCAGTAGATGTGTATCAAACAGTGGCACCTGCAGCCGTACGGCTGTAATGTCGGTTATTTTTTGCATAATTTTTAAATTGATTATTAAAATCTATCTGCATAAACTCACAACATATTAAAAAGCAAGAGAGAATGAGAATAAATGTGTGCGTTTGCGTGTTGTAATGTATGAAGTCAAATGTATGAAGTGCGTGAATGGGTTGCCATAATAGCATATTGATCAAAATTATCAGAGTTTTGATATTTTTCCTATTTAAAACTTGACTCTTCTGTAGTTACATCGTGTACTAAGACTGACAGAAAATGTGAAAAGTTGCAATTTTCTAGGCCGATATGGCTAGGAACTATACTCTCATTCTGGCATAATAATCAAGGAACTTTGCTGCCATACCATGGGTGCAGCAGGCGCAACAATATTTGAGCGAGATGCTAACGGTCTAATCAGATTCAATGAACTATGCTAAGCTATGGTAAAAGTGGTACCGCCATACCCGGAGATCGGCTGAATGGATTTGAAAATGGTAAAACTCAACTGTTAGGCTCATTTTAGGCTCCCACACCACCCTGTGGGAGGCCAGGGGACACACAGATAAGTTTCACCAACTGAAGGCAAAGAGATAAGAGACACGTGAGTACCAATACAAAAATAAACTATTACAAAATCACAAGCATTGATTCAATGGTAGAAATATTTTCCAGGGCCAGGATTAGTGGAACAAGCAGGCCGACTGCAACTTCAGGAGGTCGTCCAAAACCCACCTCAATTCACACCAAAGCAGACACCACACACACCCACCAAAGGGAAGTTGCATCAGCACACACAGCACACCGTGAAACACACCACAGAATGAAAGCAGTGTAAATAAATACTATAATATGGCTACCAAATAAATCAAAACCAAGACAAAAATATCAAAAACAAATCTAGCAACAAATTACTCTGCTATCAGAAGAAATTAAAGGCAGCCCTGCGGACGCAATGCTCAGAAGCCAACATTAACAGCCCCGGTGTAACAATATATTTTGTTCCTGAAATATTCTGTTCCACTTGGTGGTGCTTACGCACCTCCTCTTGTGGGCGTGTCCTTGAGACAACGCACAAGTGAATGGAACTGAAAATATTAGTACAGTCCTCAACAATTAGTCCTCAAATTGCAACTATTTACTAGATTATTTCAAAAAGGTAATAAAATATTCCTTTGGAATATAAACCTTTGGAGCTTTGTTTTGATGACAGTCTTCTTGGACATGCCAGCAGCTACTTAAAGAATGTTATTTTTGTTTAAAATATTATAATTATGATAGGAAATTATAATTTAGTTTCGTTATATTTGAAGTTTGACAAGGGTATTGCAGCACAAATCCCTGAAATGTGTCAAACATAACACACGCAAACAACCTGATTTAAAACAATTTAAAAAGCAGTCAAATAAAATAATTCTGATAATAATTTATTTCTGAGGTAATACAGCACAAATACACAGAAAAAATAGACAGCTACTTTACAAGATGAAATTATACTTATTATTATCACCATGTCATTTTATGGTTTTGTTTTGCTTTTGTGATTTTTCCACATTACACTCATCATCTTGTAAAGTCGCTGTCTGTTTCAGGCTGGATGTGAGAGCTGAAGTCTTGGAAAGCTCTGGCAGTGTGTGATCTGGACATACATGAAGGCTGTTCCCGAGTGCCAAGGCCCTGTTTTAATATTCACCTCAGAACCTCACATTTAGCATTGCTTCTTTTCACACATTGTTTTTAATTTTTAAATGTCTTTTCAATCTGAGTTACATTCATAGAGCAATTATTTCTGAACATGTTATAACATTTAATGTATTAATATTTATATAGGCTACAACTGGATTTGTGTAAAAAAAAAAAAAAAGAAATAAAAAGATAAGAAAAAAAAGTCAATTTTCAGGATAATATTTTTAAGATAATTTTGTGCATTCCAAATAAGCTTTACAGAGCTTTAGAAAGGATTTTAACAATGTTTGTCATGTTTTTCAATTATTGCACATGCACCTACAGGTCAATCAAGGTCAGTTACAATAACTTAAGACACTAATGAGACCTTTCTACTGACTCTAAAAAACACCAGAATAAAGATGCCCAGGGTCTCTGATCACCTGTGTGAATGTGCCTTAGTCCTGCTGCAGGAGACAAGAGGACTGCAGATGTGAACACAGTAATAAACTGCAATGTCTGTGATGTAAGATGTCTGAGACAGTGCTACAGGGAGACAGAAGGACAGCTGATTGTCCTTCCAGTGCCAAACCACATGTACCCATAAGTCCCACCAGACATGTTTGAAAACGTGATTTGCCTTGGTGGAAGAGTGGAATAACATCTCACAGCAAGTTCTGCAAATCTGGTGCTGTCAATGAGGATGAGATGCTCTGTAAAGAAGCTGGTGCCACATCAGACTTTCAGATACTCTGTTGATCAAACGTCTGTGAAATTTGTTCAGTTTATGTCTCAGTTGTTGAATCTTTTTGTTTGTACAAATATTTACCTGTTAATAAATTTGCTGGGAAAAGTTGAAAGTGTTGAGAAATGTTGAGGAAACCAGAAACATTTGTAGTTTGGTGTTAATAAAGGGTAGCCTACTAGCCAACTAAACACTGAAAACATCAAAATAATCAAGAAATTAAGGATGACACAGAATATTCACACCAGGCTATAGCTTTTATACTTTTTATTAGGCCACAGATACATTTGTAGAGGTTTATTTCAAGTTGTCAACACTATGCAGTACTGCAGTCACAGAATGACAATGAAGAAAGCAGACAAATCAAACTATTCAAAAACTTTTTAAAAGCCTCACAAAAAAAAAAAGCTAAACAGAAAACACATCAGTGTAAGGTTATATCGCTCATGTTTGCTATGCTGTATGCTTACGTTAACTGTTTATCTGAATGCCTGTACTCAATCAATAGCTCATCATAGTTTGTGTAATATAATAAATCGCCATTGCTTTGAACATATGAACTAACATTTAAAGGGGACCTATTATGCAAAATTCACTTTTGCCTGGTGTTTGGACATAAATGTGTGTTGGCAGTGTGTGTACACAACCACCCTACAGTGATAAAAATCCACCCACTCCTTTTTTTTTAATCCCCATAAATCATAAGCAGTGTCTCAGAACAAGCGCTGCGTCCGAAATCGCATACTACATGAGTAGGTACTACATTTGAATTTGAACATACTTCCCGACCGTTAAAACAGTACGTTCTATATAGTATGAATATGGGTAGTATGAATGGAATTCGGACGAACTACATCCGCCATGTTAATGTTGTCACACGAATGCGTCGTCACAACAGCGCGAAAATTTAAAGGGCTCGCTCTACTCCGCTTTCATCTGCAATGTTTTTATTAATGCTTACTGCTATCATCGGTGTTTTAACGACGATTCAATCAACAGCTCAAAGGAGGCGTCGGTCAGCTGCTTGCAGATCACGCTTTCTTCAACAGCTTGTTAAATATTTGTCAAAGTATAATCACCTATTTAGCTAGCAAATTTTACCTCAGAATAAAAATACATCTGGGAACATCACGACAGAGGCTGATTTGGAGCAACGAAATTAAGTAATTTATTGTTAAACATGAATGCTTATATAAATACAAGAGAAACAAAAGACATGAATCAATAAACAAACTTGAATACATATATAAATAAATAAATGTGTAGATAGACAGAGAGGGAGAGAGAAATACACAATAGCCTAAATATTATATATATACAATGATAATAATAATATATAATTAGTATATACATAAAAAAAACTATAACAAACTGAGCCCTACAAACTATTGCCGCCTGAATGTTCCTGTCCGTTAAGTTTTCTAATCTCATTAACTGCTTAACAGCGAACGTCTCCGTTAAATAAAACAGTGTTACAAGCTGATGTAACATTAGCTTGATGTGCTGTCAGTAATAAATGATTAAATGATCTTTTTACAGCCGACTCTCAAAATCTTCTCATGGATTTACATTGTTTAAACTTTCAATAAGTCAGCCGTTACTTACATTATGTTAAAACAAGTGCAATTTAAACCACAATAAACACCGTTTTTCCCTGAGGTACTTAAGGACTTGAAAAGAGCTGCATATCGCCGCTTTCCGCCATTTCGAATATGAAGAATCCTTCCTGTGGCATCACGGGATAGCGCAGCGTCCATTTTTGCCTACTACAGAATTCGGGCGGAAGCAGTAGGTCATCCGGGTACTTCTCGCCTACTGTTTTTTGATACTATGAATTCGGACATACTACTCGCCTCGTATACTGTTTTTCACATACTATATAGTAGGGAAGTATGCGATTTCGGACGCAGCGAAGCCGTTTCCAGATCCCTGTCAGTGTGACGTCACAAAAGCCACAGGCCCTGCCCACAGTGTTGACTGACACTGACGTTTGAACATAGAAGCATCTGAGTTCATCTGAGCTTATTTACGGGTATAAAGTTTATTAAGCACCAAACGAAAGGCATAAGGTTTTTATTTGTTTACTGTTAGTTGTAACCAGTGTTTCTGTGTAATTCGCATTGTTTGTTGGTGATAATACAAGGATAAGAGAGAGAGTTTATGGATAAAATTTTAATGCACACTTGCAGTGTTTTATTAAGCTCTTACAGTGATTTTCTAGAGTGAAAACAGATGCTTCATATGAAGATATCTTTTGTGTGAAGTACAATAAACGTCATAAAACTCATCAGTATGGTTTTGGCCATCATTCGGACGGTTCAACAGGCCTGTACTAATATAGTAAATTAAAAACGAGAAGACAATATAAGTTATAACCGTAATTTAACTAAACTATACCTGTTCTATCTCCATGCAGCATATATTCGCAGTTTCTGACATTATGTGCGTCCTGACTAAATCCTGTCACCGGAGAATCAGCTCGTGAAGCTCCGCCCTCTTAGGCCGATCGCAGCAGATCGTTTGCATTTAAAGGGACCGCACTGAAACGGCTCGGTTTTGCTAAACCACTAAAAGTAGCAATTTTAACATGCTATAAAAAACTACCTGTGGGGTAAAACTTCACATACACACTCTGGGAACATCAGAGACTAATTTTACAACTTGTTAAATAGGGCACAATAGGTCCCCTTTAATATTTTATTACCTTTTAAAAATAATCTATTAAACAGTTGCAATTTGAGGAGCATGTAGCTACTAATATTATTTTCAGTTCCATTCGCTTGCACGTTGTCTAAAGGACACGCCCACAAGAGGAGGATATCATGAATATTTGCGTAAGCGCCACCCAGTGGAACAGTTATATATTTCACGAGCAGAATATGTTGTAACACCAGCGACTCACAGAGCAGTACATGCAGCACAGGTGACCGTAGTCGACACGATCAAAGCAAAAATATTCATTAGCAAAACAGCAGCTGCGTCACATGAAGTCATTGGCTAGGATCAGAACTTAATATTCCTCTTTCCCTTTAAACCAAGGAGTACACATACAGCTGTGCGTCCAGTGTTTGTTCAACACCAATCGTAAGTATGCCGCTCTTGTCTTATTTTTCTTTGCATTACCATTCATATATGAAAGACAAGAACGGTATACTTACGATTGATGTTAAACACTGAACGCACAGCTGTATGGTTACTCACTACCGGAGCTGCAGCTCAGTCTACCGGCCAGCATACACACACCTGCCCTCGCTGCTATTACCGAGAGCATCACACAATAAATACCACAACTGAGGCTGTCGAAAGATTTCAGCACCAAACATACCTGCAAGTGAACTCCGCCACAACTTGCCGCAACGCCAAACGCCACCAGCCCCGCTCTAAATTAAACTATAAATAGCACATATTAGCCTTGCAACATATGCATCATTACACCACCAACAGAAACTCAACATACCTGGATAGGAATAAGAACGGAAATGCCAGGGAGAGAGAAAAGTACCCCAATAAGTCACAGAAGCCATTTCTCAATATGCGTACTTGTCTGTACTTGTGTTCTTGTGAAACAGTCACTGCCCAAGTACTGTTCAAAGTTCACATCTAGCCAAGTTCAGCTCAAATCCCCGGATGTGTTCTAGATCCACCCCTTTTATCGAGGATGAATCGAGAGGTGATTTGTGCAGACTTGAGACAGCCAGGTATCCCAGAATGCATACACTAGTAAAGGAGAAAACGCGCGTAATTTAAACTGTTATTATGTCATGATATGTAGTTTTAAGAGTTTTTCAGGCGAGAATGTGCTGGTTTAAAGCTCAAATTTGTGGTTTATTGATAAAGATAGCGCCTTTCTAAAAATTTAATCTGATGTTGTCGGAGTTGTGAGATCCAGGCGATCACCGGACGCTCAGCGCTCATGTACCCCGCCAAGAGCAGCCTTACCTCGGCTAGTCCTTCTGATGTTTGCCGCTGGCTCCGTTTTGGCTGAGGGCAACGTGATGTTTCATAACTTTACATATGGCTATTTAACTTTTGTATCCTACTAAAGCGCTGATTTTGTATGTTTGACTGAATTGTTTGCTTTATTTCTTATTATTCTTATACCTTTTATAATGGCTATTGATCATTAAAACTGACATTTAACAAAAAGAGACATGGTTGCGTTTTATGTATTTCATTACAGTGAAGATAATCAGAGTATGCACAAATAGTATAGTTTAATTGAAATATATATGAAAAGAGGCGGGGTTGTTTAATATTTCGTTTTGTTAAATATATGCAGACATAGAATCAATCACTAGTTGCCTGAGGATATTAATGTTTTGTTGTTGTTTTTTAATAAAATGAAAAGAGGCAGAGTGTTTTTTTGATGTATAAGCCCATTTTATATCTGTATTTTTATTGTTTTATTTACATTAAAAACATTATTAATTAGAATGTCTAAATATGTTTATTTACATTACCGTTCAGCATAAGCGCCATATATTGTCAGGTAGTGAATTTGCATGTTCGCTCATCGCATCGCCAGTGAAAATCGCTTGGGTATGAACACGGAAAACGCTGGCGATAAACATGTGCAATAATTGTCCTGGTGTGTACGAGGCTTTAGGTATTGCTAAATAAGGTATAGTTTTATTTTTATAGTTTATATAGTTTTGTTTCATGTTTAATGGTTCATGTCTTTTATTTTGTATTTTGATTCTTGTTGCTTGTTTGTGTCATGTTTCCCTTGTTCCTCATACGCTCCCTCAGTTGTTGGCAGCTCCCTAAAACTGTAAAATGCTGCCTTCTGAGGACACATTTCAAGGTAGGAAGGCATCAAGACACGTCCGAATCCAATGTTAGCTTCACTTCCTGTCTCATGAGATACCTTCATCAGATCGATTTTTGAAGGAAGCATAGAGATATGTGGAGCTGAAAAATAAAGATGGCATCCGAAAGTTGCGTTTGCTGCTCAGTTTGTGTATAAATGTACGATTTTGACCAACATTTTTCAATTTTGATATCATTTCTATCGAGAAATTACTACTGTAATAATTAAATATTTGTTTAGTTTTCACCAAAGCTCACGCTATATTGCTGTAGATCATTAAACTATTACTCTGCCTCAGAAGTCTGTCCGAAAACAGTTTCGTGAGGTGCCTTCATGCACAAATGCTGCCGTACAAGTCATTCTCTTATAAGGCAGCAAGACAGCTACCTAGGTTTTTGGATGCAGCCAATGTGTCTTGTGCTTATTGGTTGTTTATGGTCATGTGCTTTCTTAGTTGTGTTCTGTCATTGAGGTGCGTTCACGCGGTCTCATAATTCCTGTAGTTACGAGATTCTAGATTCTTCGAGCTCGTAATTACAGCTTGTAAGCTGGGAGTTTTCTGAAAGCTCCCAGATGTAACACATGGCTGCTGTACTACCTGACCGCTGTATATTCATTTAGGCGTTGATAGTGGTGCCATGGAAACACATAATTCCCAGTCCAAGGATCAAAAGGACGTGAACAGCTCCGAATATAACGTCACGTGTTGTCATCTCAAAATTCCGGTAAATATGAGGTAGCGTAAACACAGCATTGGTTCCATTGTTCCAAGTGTCACTTGCCCATTTCTTGTCTTAGTTATGTGTTCACTAAGTTTGTGTATTTTAGCCTCTTGTTCTCCATTTTACTTTGTTGTGTACTGATTATGTAACTCTGCTGTTGGAGAGTGTTATTGCCAAGTCTGCTTATCATCAAGTCTGCTTATGTCCAAGTCAAAGGTTGCTTTTTTTGTTTGCTCTGCAATACCATACTGTAAATGGCAAGGCAAGGCATGGCAATTTTATTTGTATAGCACATTTCATACACAATGGTAATTCAAAGTGCTTTACATAAAGAAGAAGAATAAAAATAAACATAAGGAATATAAATACAGTAAAAACAGAGAATTTTGCTATTCGGATGGTAGAGCTAGTAAGTCTAGGGAATTTGTGTTGGTTGATGTCAGAGTGGATCTAATGGTCTATCCATCAGAGCAGATCTAAATGGATCTTCCTCACACAACAGGACGCGCCTAGCTACCTGTTGAGGCACTTCAAACTGATAAACAAAGTTTCAATCTCCCCTTTTGCCAAGACACCTCAAACTGTGCCACACAACCCTAATCCCCCCCTTCCGGAGATATCTTATCTATGCAACGCAGTTCAAATTTCCTCTTTGGAAAGTGTCCCTGACTGTAATCCAAGATATCTTACCATGCACCCACAGCTCAATTTCCCCATTTTCCCCTATCAAATTTACCAATTTTAACTTTCTTCCTAATTCCAGCTTTTAACATTAAAATGAACACTTTTTATACATTCAAAAAATAAAAACAGGAACGGAAAAAGGAATTAAAAGAATAAAAGAATAATGCAAAATAAATGCAAACTTTTGGACATAGTAACAGTGCTCAATCAGTAAATGCATAGATAGAAAGAATGTTTGAGTCTGGATTTTGGCTACGTTGGACAATCTTATCTCTTCTGGAAGCTTTTCCAGCTGCGGCTGCATAACAGCTAAAAGCATACTGTTTGAGTGAACACTGGGTATTTCAAAGTGACTTGATCCTGATGATCTGAGTGATCTGTTAGGTTATATCTATGAGCATATCTTAATGTATTGGAGGTCCTGGCATTGATGTTGATATACAGTACTTTAAATCAATTCTAAATTAGTGCAAGGCGATGGTGTAGGATGTGTTATGTTTCCGGGTTCTGCTCAGAATCCTGGCAGCACTGTAATGCTGTCTTATGGTCCTTTTTGAGGGATTAAAGAGACGGAGGGAGACTGACTTGATTTGTTCATGTTTCCCTAGAGGGAGGTATCACTTTATGGGTCCATTGCAATATGCTCAGTTATGTCTTGGTTTGTAACCCGTTGGGACTGAGGCTGCAAATGGGCGAAGTTTTGACATGCCAGTGAAATTTGTGCTTTTTTTCAGTTGCATAAACATATTATGGAAAAGTGTCATTACACTGATTCAGCACAACTAGGCTACAATAATATGTGAGGAACATGTTGTCATTGTTGTGTTACAGGAATAACATTTATGCGTGGTTATTGAAAAACAAAAAACTTAAGTCACTGAATAAGGCAAAAAAAAAAGTGTTAGTAAATCTGTGTTTAAATACTTTAGGGTAATTGGAGGTTGTAAACTAGAGTTTTTGGCTTCAAAATTATGTAAAATATGCTGCCTACCTTCATATAAAACAATATATTGATTTAGTTTTTTAAGACACTTTTTGCCAGAAACACAGTATACGGGGGCGTGAATCACCACTGAAATAATGGGCCATTCTCACCTGAGAAGACAAAGAATTGGATAGTAATGAGCTGAAATGACTTGCATATTAATGAGGCATTTCAGTCAGGTAGGCTGTGAAAAAAACCTTCTGTGATGTCTCAAGCTCATCATGATATATGAAACATACAGAAAAATATTATTACAATATAAAGTAATGGTTTTATATTATACTTTAAAATATAATGTATTTCTGTGATGCAAAGAGTCTGAATATAGGCTTTTAGTTTAAAAGCATGCACATTTGGAGAAATATTGGATTCTCATATGCTTATGTCAATTTTCTATACAGAGGAGTTATATTTATTTAATATTCATTGTCATTACTATGAGCGCTGGTGTTTCAATTCATCCTTGAAAGTCGGAGGGCGCTCTCTGTGCATTTTAGTCCACAAATTCATCTAAAAGAGAAGAGGCTATTCCATGAATGGAGTTTCCAATTCATACTGCAGCCGGAGGGCGCTAAAGAAACAAAAACTCATCTAAAATTCATCTATAGAAGAAAAGAAAATAGGAACTAACTGCATGTCTTCTAGAGCTCGCAAACCATGACTTTTACATCCAGATAAACACTTTTCAAGACAATAAATACACGATTGAGACGATGAATGCATGTATTGCCTCTGAATTTGCGTCTGAATAGCGCTCCCTCCGTGGGCGTGGCGCATTAGCGGATAATGAGCTGAATCACGGACTTTGACTTGGCTCTCTTTTCATACAGATTACATAAACACAGAATGTTTGTTTTCGATTTGACTTACATGATTTAAAACCTGACATCTTAACGTTTTTTTAGACATAAGTTTAATTTTTCTGTGATTAGTATTCACTAAGTTACAGTTCATTTTCTGAGAACTATCAGATTGGACTTCGTTCAGAGGGAGAGGAGAAATCACGCATCATGTTAGTTTTCTTTATTTTACAAAAATCACAACATTGTGTTTTTACTCTGAGTGTATACAAATAAAAGAAGATATTCTATAGTTTCAATTGATATATTACTTATGTCTCTATGACAAAAATGACGGAGTATTTTAAGTCTGTTTTGCTGCAATGTGAAAAAAACCTGCAAAACGCGCCGCCAGCGTTTTCAGCCTCAGAGTGTTAAGTATCACTAATAAACAGTAAAATGACCATGTGACAGCAATATCAGAATGTGCAGTTCCCTTTCGATACTTTACTCGTACTGCGTATGGGGAAAGGTCTCCTTTTTCCCTGTTACTGAAGCCTTTTTCAATAACGCAGTAACTGCATCGTCATTGGTTCACTCGTAGACAAGTTGTTGAACCATGACGGCGCGGCATAGCTGCGCGGCCTATGGCGACAAAGCCCGCGAATATTCCTGCCGAAATGGGCGGGGTAGCTATATAAGCAGGCGCTTCGCCATAGGATTTCAGTCTCTCTCCTTCAGCGACGACTTTATATCGCTCTTCGCTGATCTCCGGCTGAAGCCTTCGCCGCCTGGAAGAAGCTCGCCTGGGAGAAGTTCTCGCCGCCGTCGAAGAGGCTCCCGCAGCGGACTGAGCTGAGACCGCCGAACGAAGATAGCGCCGGCGCCCTCGCAGACTGCCGCTTCGAGACTGCTTGCCACGTCATTTGCCGGGTCCTCCCCCGCAAACCGCGCTCGTTGAGGATGCGAGCTCTCGCTCTCTCAGCTGAATTTTGACATGATGCTCTCCCCTGACTTAGGCGAGACTCATGATACATTTTCTATCTGAGTGAGTTTATTTTCTTATCTCTATGTGCGTCCTCGCGGTCCCTCCCCCCGCGAGCCGCGTTAATTCAGAAATATGACATGTCTTTCTTCCCTAGCTTGGGTGAGAAACATGTTATATGCTTAATTTAATGGAGCATCTTTCTGCTGTTTGCACTGTCTTCTCTATGCGTTGTTCGCCGGTTCTGCCCGCGAGCCGCGTTTATTGAGAAAATAAACATGTCGCTCTTCTCCTCTTGGGTGACACCCATGTTATAAACATTCAGTTTTATAGCAGATTTTTGCAGAAGTTAACTGAATCTCTCAGCTGAATTTGACATGATGCTCTCCCCTGACTTAGGCGAGACTCATGATACATTTTCTATTTGTGTGAGTGTATTTTCCTTATCTCAATGCGCGTCGCTCGCCGGTTCCGCCCCGCAAGCCGCGTCGATTGAGAAATATAACGTGACGTTCTCCCCCGACTCGGTTGAGAAACATGTTTTTATACTGTATTAATGGAGCTGATTCTGTTGTTTGCACTAAATTTCTCTATGCGTTGCTTGCCGGTTCGCCCTGCAAGCGCATTCATTGAGAAATATAACATGTCGCTCTCCCCTGTCTAGGGTGAGACATATGTTTTATATATATATATATATATATATATATATATATATTATATATATAATATACGTATATATTTCAATTGTACAGCGTATTTCTGCCGAGGTTTGCTGATTTCTCAGCGCGTGCTTGCCGGGTTGCCCTGCAAACTGCGTCCTTTGAGAAATATAACGACACTCTCACCTGTCTTAGGTGAGACCTATGTTATTTATATTCAGCATATCAGTTGATGTAGCATATTTATTCCAGTCTCTCTGCGTGTCGTTTGCGGCCCTGCCCCTGCAAGACGTTCATGAGGATGTATGCGCTCACTGAAAGCGAGCTCAATGCTCACTTGTGCTCGGTGGAACTAACATGTCATTATGCTGGACCTCTTCATGGACTTGCTGGCTCTGCCCTGCAAGCCATGTTCATGAGGTAGCGGTTCACTTCGACACTGCTCGGTGGAATATATCTTGATGCTCTTCCTGACTCAGGTGGGAACATGTATATTTTTCCAAGAAGCATATATCTGTTTACTGAGTTTCCTCAGCGTGTCGTTTGCTGGTTTCACCCCGCAAGCCACGTTCATGAGGATGCGTGAGCATTTCTAAAAACTAGCCGGTGTGCAGGCCCCCCTTCCAGCGGCCTGCAACTGGCGCCATTCAACCCCTGTCACGCAGGCCTGGCAGGCCATCCCCGGAGTATCAAAGGGTCTGGGATAATATCTGAGGCTGCTCGCAGACCCCCGCGTTTTTGCGGGGTGCTTTCCCACTTCAGTAAACACGGACGACGCTCACGTCCTCCGAGCCGAAGTGATGGTCTTGTTCGAGAAGGGGCCTATAGAAATGGTCTCCCCTCAGAGAGCGATTTACAGCCATTACTTCCTCATTCCCTAGAGTGATGGCGGTCTCAGACCCATCTTAGACCTCAGACTCCTGAACCTTTCCCTCATGAGATGGAAGTTCAAGATGTTAACGCTGAAGCAGATCCTCGTGCAGGTTTGCCCCGGGGGACTGGTTGCTTGCTGGACCTGAAAAATGCATACTTTCACATCCAGATACCCCCCCCATCTCAGGCGATTCTTGAGATTCGCATTATATGGTCCTTCCATCGGCTGTCCTAGCTCCTCGCACTTTACCAAGTGCATGAACGTGGCGCTTTCCCCACTGAGACAGTTGGGAATCCGGGTTCTCAATTATCTCGATGACTGGGCTCATCCTAGCCCAGTCATGAGCGAGCTGGACCATTACAGATCCGTGCTACTCAGCCACATGGAGTGCCTGGGTCTCAGGGTCAACTTTGCCAAGAGCTCACTGCTCCCCAGCAAACGTATAATGTTCCTGGGTGCAGTCTTCGACTCAGCCCGTATGACGGCTGTAGTATCGCCAGAGCGCGCTTGGCATTCAGCAGCTTGCGGCATCGGTCAGGAACAGAGCAGAACAGAGCAATACATGCATTCTCCTCTGAAGTACTTCCAGAGGATGCTAGGGCTGATGGCTTCCGCCTTCCGGTTCTGCAGCTCGACCTTCTTCGGATGCGACCTCTGCAATACTGGTTGAAGTTCGGGGTCCCTCCTCACGCCTGGCGGCATGGCCACCTGCGTCTCAGGGTCAATCAGGCCTGTTTGACAGCTCTGAAACCCTGGATGAACCCTGTATGGTTCAGTCAAGGTGTACCCCTATAGGCGGTGTTCAGAAGAACAGTGCTCTCAACAGATGCACCCAACACAGGTTGGGGTGCTCTTTGCTAGGGCAGACCGGCCTTCGGCTCGTGGTCTCACGAAGAAGCCATCTGCACATCAACTGCTTCGAGATGTTGGCAGTGATTCGAGCCCTTCACGCGTTTTAGACACACCTGACGGGACGCAACGTCTTAAGTCCAGTCGGACAGCATGACAGTGGTGTCATACATAAATCACCAGGGTGGTCTTCGTCCAGCCGCTTATGCGCTCTGGCGAAGCGTCTTCTGGAATGGGCATTACCGAGGTTTCAGTCGCTCAGAGTGACTCACACAACCGGGAGAACAAACTTGGGAGCAGATATGCTATCCCGGAGCAATGTCCCCTCAGACGAGTGGATGCTCCACCCCAGACGGTTCTCACAATCTGGGAGTTCTCGGGAAGGCCAGAGGTAGACCTCTTCGCTCAGAAGACAACCTCACTGCCCAATTTATTTCTCGAAGGAGGCATTGCGCTGGGCTTCAGTCTGGCCCAGCACCCTCCTTTACGCTTTTCCCCCGATTGCTCTGATCTCGCAGATCATCAGATGAATCAGGGAGACAAGTACAGAGTCCTCCTGGTGGCCCTGCTCTAGAGAGCCAAGTTTGTCCTCAGAGCTGTTCAGGCTTTCCACGAAAGCTCCGTGGCAGATCCCCCTGAGATGGGGACTCCTCTCTCAGGCGAACAGGACGATTTGGCATCCCCAGCCAGAAACTCTGGGCTCTGCACCTCTGGTCCCTCGTGGGAGCCTGCTAACCTCCCGGGGACATGCCTGAAGACCATCTCTCAGGCGAGAGCTCCGTCCACGAGACGCTCCTACGCCCAGAAATAGTCAGTCTGATGGCTGGTGTTCTGTACCTAACATAAGCCCAGTGGAGTGTGATGTATCTCCGATACTGTCTTTTCTCCAGGAGCGTTTAGACTGGGTCGCACCCCTTCAATGCAAGTTTACATAGCAGCAACGCAGCGTTTCACGCTCCTATTGCTGGCCGTCAGGGGGACGAAACCTTGTGGTGGTTTCTTGAGAGGTTCTAGGCGATTGAATCCACCTCATCTCTCACTGTTCCACCTGGGATCTCTCTTTGGTCCTCAGAGCTCTCAAAGGGCCTCCCTTTGAGCCACTGTGTTCAGCTGACTCAGGCCCCTGACGCTCAAAAACCGCTCTGCTACTTGCACTAGCATCGGTTTAGTGTTTGGCGACTGGCAGGTCCTCTCCGTGAGCCCTGCATGCCTTGAGTTCGGGCCCAACGACTCCAAGATCGTTTTGAAACCTAGGCTACATCCCTAAGGTGCTCTTGACCATTCAGAGCACAGGTCATTTCCCTCTCAGTGCTCCTCCCTCGTCGGACGAGCGAGAGCTGGAATTGCTCGCCCCGTCGGGGCATTAAGCGATCACAGCCTTTCCGGCGCTCCCGTCAGCTCTTTTATCTGCTTGGTGGTGGCCGCACCAAAGGGTCTTCGGTCTCAAAGCAACGTCTTGCGTGTCGATAGTCAATGCTATTACCTTTGTTATACTTCTCAAGGCCTCACTCCCCCATAGGAGTTAGAGCCACTCCACTAGAGGAATGGCTTCCTCTTGGCCTGGTTAGTGGAGTTTTGATTAAAGACATCTGTGGGCAGCCGGCTGGTCCTCGCCATCCACTTTTGTCAGATTTTATCATTTGGATGTCCCGACCTTACAAGCTCGGTCATCTCGGTATGATCCAGCGGCCTCTATTGAGCTCCGCTTCATGCCACTCTGGGAGTTAACTCCCCCTTTGGTAGTATAACAAGGGTTCGACGGCTCTAGCCTTCTCACTTGTCCTCTGGTTCCCTCGCGGTGTCCAAGACAAGTCCAGTCGTTCCCTGCCGTGGCATGGCGCGGTTGAATTCGTTCCCCATACGCAGTACGAGTGAAGTATCGAAAGGGAACGTACTCGGTTACTAACGTAACTCGGTTCCTGAGATAGGAACGGACTGCGTTACATGCCGTGCCACGAGGCTGCGGCTTCAGTGTCGTCGCTTCAGTCGAATGACCTGAAATCCTAGGCGAAGCGCCTGCTTATATAGCTACCCCGCCCATTTCGGCGGGAATATTCGCGGGCTTTGTCACCATAAGTCGCGCAGCTATGCCGCGCCGTCATTGGTTCAACAACTTGTCTACGAGTGAACCAATGACGATGCAGTTACACTGCGTTATTGAAAAAGGCTTCAGTAACAGGGAAAAAGGAGACCTTTCCCCATACGCAGTACTCGTTCCGTATCTCAGGGAACCGAGGTTACGTTAGTAACCGAGTACGTTTTCTGTGATTCACTTACAAAGACACACTTGATCACCTGTTTGATTATGACATGAGGTTTAAATAAAATCATCAAATTACTTAAGTACAACATTCAAATCTAAGAAATGACCAGTGACACAACAAACATACATGGACATAACCGAAAGAAAGATGAAACACTCACCTCAGATAATATTTGTAGATCTTTCTGTTTCCTCCTCTCAGCAGCTTTGAAATCCCCTTGACTTGACTGCCAGGACGAGACGTGAGAATGAGAAGAACAACAGTCAGACATGTCAACACACGTACTCTGATCTGGTTTGTTATTCAAAAAGGTTCATTCTCAGGAAACTGTGCTAAACTTTTACTAGAAGTAGTTTTACAAGTTTGTGAATATGTGTTTCGGACAATAAAATGTGTATCAGGTGGGTCGTCTGTCATGTCATTCAGTAGAATGATTATAAAATTACAAAAAAAGAGACAAACACTGAATAAGGCTGATAAACAGAGGCAGGCAGACCGCAAAGAAATATATAGTTCAGAGACAAAATGACAGACTGAGGGTACTTTTACACAGCAACGATGTACTAAAAACTGAAAAGTTTTTTTCTTTGTACAGATGACAACGTTGACAAAAAGATCCCCAATCACACGGATCAATGAAAACGACTAAAAACACTGTATTATTCATGCCAGGTCAGTAGTTGGTGATGTCACTTTGTAAAGAAAGACTGCGCATCTAAGCACACATGCATTTTTTTACAGAGCGCTCGCACCAAACACACATGCCTAAAGACTAAACACATCATATGCATGTCCATGCTGTCATTGTATTCAAAGATCCACATTTTTGTAGTTTACATGGAGATGATAACAGTATCATTTTCAAAAAATTGCCCTTTGAAACCCATTTTCAAATGTTTACGTTGTCAGGTCTATTGCGGTCTTTGATCTTGAAATTAGCTGATGATCAATAAAATGCACATCAGCCTATCTGTTGCTGTTGTTGTTCTCAGTTTTTTAGTTTTATTTTATCTGTTTAGACTGTAGAGCTCATTTCGTTTGGTGGTTGTGATAATAATTAACATTGCGATATGCTTGAAGTGTTCTATATCTATGGATTTTATTGTAGGCAAATAAATTGTTAATTTGAGAGCCTAATTTGATCATACATGTTGTGGTTAACTCATTGTTGGCCTCTAGCCGCTTGGTCATCACTTAAAAAAACAAAATCTTTAATTTAGCCTAACAAACAAAAACGGCTTCAAACGGCTTTTTCTAAATTATTGTAAAACATTGTGTACATTTTAGTGATATCTAAAATAGACAATTGGAAAAGCTTTTGGGGCAGACCTGATCTGTTGAAAAGAGATGGTATTCATCCCTCCCGGGATGGTGCTGCTCTTCTATCTAGAAATTTGGCAAATAGTCTTAGAGCTGAAACATGACAAACCAGGGCCCAGATCAGGACGCAGACAAACTGGCTAAACCGACCGTCTGCTAGCCGCCTCACGTCACAGAACTCAGATAATTCACAGCACATAGAAACACTTACACCTAGATATTATCACATAGAGACTGTGTCTGTACCTCGAACTAGTAAATACAAAAAATTTCCGAAACCTTTTAAGGGTAAAAATTTAATTGATGTTCAAAAAAGAAAATCACAGATAAATCAGATAAACAAATGATAAAGCTTGGGTTACTGAATATTAGATCTATTTCTTCAAAAGCACTTATTGTAAATGAAATTATCACAGACAATAAACTAGACTTGCTGTGTTTGACAGAAACCTGGCTAAAACCAGACGATTACATTACTTTAAATGAATCTAGTCCTCAAGGTTATGATTATCGACACAATCCTCGACAGAAAGGCAAAGGGGGAGTGTTGCTGTAATTTATAGTAATATATTCAGAATCATTCAAAAGAATTTCAAAATAATTCCTTTGAAGTGATGGTGCTTTATGTAACATTATGTAAGTTGACATTTGTGCTGGCTACTGTATACAGGCCACCAGGGCACATACTGACTTTATCAAAAGAATTTGCTGATTTTCTATCAGAGTTAGTGGCTGCGGATAAAGTCCTTGTTGTTGGTGATTTTAATATCCATGTAGATAATAACAAGACGCATTTGGATTGGCATTTGCAGACATTTTAAACTCTTGGAGTTAGACAACACGTGTCAGGACCCACTCATTGTCGTAATCATACCCTAGATCTAATACTGTCGCATGGAATTGAATTGATGCTGTTGAATTCTACAGCAGAGCGATGATATATCAGATCATTATTTAGTCTCGTGTATAATACAATTAGCCAAGGCTACAAAAACCACCACCCAGCCATAAATATTGTAGAACCATCACGTCTACCACTAAAGATTGCTTTATAAATAATCTCCCCGAGCAGTTTCATCGCCTTAGTATACCTGACAATTAGAAGAACTCGATGCTGCAACAGAAACTATTGGCTCTCTCTTTTCCAGCACATTAGATGCAGTCGCTCCTTTACGTCTAAAGAAGATTAAGGAAACTATCCAACGCCGTGGTATGATGAGCACACTCGGGCTCTAAAACGAGCTGTGAGAAAAGCTGAACGTAGTTGGAAGAAAAACAAAACTAGAAGTTTTTCGCCTTTCATGGAAAGAAAAATGATTGAGTACAGAACGGCTATAAGAAATGCTAGATCTACTTATTTTTCAAATCTCTTAATAGAAACAAACATAATCCTAGGTATTTATTGACACAGTGGCTAAATTAACTAGAAAACAGAGATTCACTGCTGCGTTTCCATAGAGCACAGCAGCAATGACTTTATGAACTTCTTTACTTGCAAGATTGATAATATTAGAGAGAAAATTATAAACATGCAACCGTCTACAGTTTCGCTTCAGACAGTGCACTGTAGTGTCCCTGAGGTAAAACTAGAATCATTCGCCGCTATAGGAGAGGAAGAATTATCTAAACTTATCAATCATCAAAATCAACGACATGTATGTTAGACCCAATGCCGACTAAACTACTGAAAAATGCTTCCAGAGGTCGTAGGTCCACTTCTTGATATAATTAATTCATCCTTAACACTAGGATACGTGCCAAAAACCTTTAAGCAGGCTATTATTAAACCTCTTATTAAAAAACCTCAACTAGATCCGAGGATTAGTAAATTACAGGCCAATCTCGAATCTACCTTTTCTGTCAAAGATACTAGAAAAGGCATTTCAACACAACTGTGCTCCTTTTTAGAAAGAAATGGAATCTGTGAGGATTTCCAGTCAGGATTTAGACCATACCATAGTACTGAGACTGCTCTCGTTAGAGTTCAAAACGATCTACTCTTATCATCCGATCGTGGCTGTATTTCTCTATAGTGTTATTAGATCTCAGTGCTGCTTTTGACACTATCGATCACAACATTCTTTTAAAAAGACTTGAAAACTATATTGGCATTAGTGGAACTGCTTTGGCATGGTTCAAATCGTACTTATCTGACCGTTATCAGTCTGTATAGTTAATGAAGAGATGTCGTATCGATCACAGGTTCAATATGGAGTACCACAAGGCTCAGTACTAGGACCGTTGCTTTTCACTCTGTACATGCTGCCTTAGGACAGATAATTAGGAAGCATGGTGTTAGTTTTCACTGCTACGCTGACGATACTCAGCTCTATATTTCCTCGCGCCCTGACGAAACCTACAAATTCACAAAACTAACAGAATGCATAGCTGACATTAAAACTGGATGACAAGAAATTTCTTATTATTAAATTCAGAAAAAACTGATATCCTAATCTTGGACCAAAAACTTCCTCACGAAAAAACCTTGAATACTCTCTAACACTTGACGGGTGCTCCATTAAAACCTTCGTCCTCAGTTAGGAACCTGGGGTGTGCTCTTTGATACCAATCTTTCATTTGAAAGTCATGTTTCTAGTATCTGTAAAACCGCATTCTTCCATCTAAAAAATATATCTAAATTACGACATATGCTCTCAATGACAAATGCGGAACAGTTGGTTCATGCATTCATGACCTCAAGACTAGATTATTGTAACGCTCTACTGGGGTGGTTGTTCTGCTCGGCTTTTAAACAGACTACAGTTGGTCCAAAATGCGGCAGCTAGAGTTCTTACTAGAACCAGAAAGTATGACCATATTAGCCCAGTTCTGTCAACATTACATTGGCTCCCTATTAAACATCGTATAGATTTTAAAATCTTGCTACTTACTTATAAAGCTTTAAATGGTTTAGCTCCCCAGTACCTAAGCGAGCTCTTAATGCATTATAGTCCTTCACGTTTATTGCGATCTCAGAATTCAGGCCAGTTGATAATACCCAGAATATCAAAATCAACTGAAGGCGGCAGATCCTTTTCCTATTTAGCACCTAAACTCTGGAACATCTTCCTAGCATTGTTCGGGAAGCAGACACACTCTGTCAGTTTAAATCTAGACTAAAAACACATCTCTGTCTTGCTACACATAACACATTATCAATACACTAACATTTTTCAAATCCGTTAAAGGATTGTTACGCTGCAATACTTAGGTCGGCCGGAACCGAGAACATTTCCTATAACACTAGATATACCTGTACATCAATAAGATGGCATCTACGCTAATATCTGTCTCTCTGCTTATCCTGAGGTTTGCCGGGTGCTGGATCCAGGCCGTATCCAGATCAGATGGAGAACCTGTGTCTGGACCTGCCTACAGTGTAGCCCAGGAGACAATGGGCCTACAGATCCAGTTCTGGCTGCATCTATAATTCTGATTTTTAATCCCCGTATCCGCTTCATATATTTATATATAATTCTATTTTTAATCTCTATATAAAATGTATAATTTAGATTTTGATCTCCTATCCATTTACATATATTATATATATCCCAAGGGGTTTTTCCCTCCTAGGACTTTTTTCCCAGTGTTAGCACGCTGGGTTTTTCTCCTAGGGGGTTTTTTCCACCCCTGGGAGTCAGCCGACATTGGCTTAATGTAGCACCATCTTGTATATGTTACATTACCACGCTTGTTTGTACAGCTTATTTTTAACCACTTCCCTTTTTTTCTGTGCTTCTAATATGTAAGCTGCTTTGAAACAATTACCAATTGTAAAAGCGCTATATAAATAAATTTGACTTGACTTGACTTGATATCTAGTGGTGAGGTTGTGAATTGCAATATAGAGAAGCTATGGTGTCGTCGTCTGAGACAGCAGAGAGTAGCCAGTCTAGCAAATGCGCTCTGTAGAGCAGTTTGTCCATTTATGGCTACTGTAGAAACATGGCGGCACAAAATGACGACTTCCATGTAAGGGGACCCGTGTTGTATGTACATAGAAATAGCTCATACTAAGTTAATAAAAACATAACGATTCACTGAAAACATAATTATGTATATTATATTGCATTTCTGTTAAAATGTTCACATTGCACCTTTAATAAAGAAACGAAAAAAAAAATATATAACTAATTTGTCATTAAAAGCCAAACTATTTTAATGGCTACAACAGTAGTATAGGCTGTGTAATGGGGAGGATTAAAAAAAATCCACAGGCTCCAGTCAGGCTCAGGGCGAGAATTCTAATAAGCTGTCGGACACGGGCCGGGCTAGGGCCTAGATTTAAGAACCGTGCAAATAATTCTCTTGTTAACTTTTAAATGTCTTCATGGACTTGCTCCCCATTATTTATCTGATTTCCTGCACTATTACTCTCCTGCTCCTCGCTCTCTCCAGTCTGACTTAAAACGGCTTACTGTTTTCATCTCTCAACAACGGGTGGTAGATCATTCAGTGCTGTGTCTCCGAAATTCTGGAATTCTCTTCCTCTTACTCTTCATGACACTGCCACTATATCCTCATTCAAATCTCAAGTAAAGCTTAAAATCTTTTCTTACAGTACTTCCAACCCTCCCCTGTTTAATGTTCTGCTGTGTTTTTTGTTATTTGTATGTGTATGCAGGCACGTGCACACATAGACAAAAAAGGGGCTTGAGCACCTGCCCTTTTTCTTCCTCGAGAGAAAGTGCCCTTTTTTCTAGGGTGCTTTTTTTTTTTTTTAATAAATTAATATATATTCCTGTTTGCACACAGCTTCCCTGTCAAACAAATATATTTACTGAATAAAACAAATTAAAAAATACTATATCAGGTCGGCTTTGTCGAGTCTATGCCCTCACTCCGCGACCGCGACGCGCCATTCATGCCCGCACGCACGCTCGCGCCACCTCACCTCGAGTTTGCTGCTGGCTGAAAACTTGTGACAACTATTCCCGCGAAAATGCAACTGCTGTCTGGCGATGAGAAGCGAAAAAGAAAAAATCCCTAGATGGATGGAACCAGATTTGAACCATGGTAAAGATATCGGTTGGGCTGTCAATTTCAGAAGAGGAGCATCCATGAACTGCATTATTAGACAGTTTTCTAAGGATGCATGGTTTATTAAAACTTTTTAAAAATCATAATACAGCATTAGCTACATAATGCTATTCTAAATCTACGCTTAGACATGATAATACATCATAAAAGTTTAAACCCTCGCTCTGTCTTTGCATGTTTGATGTCCACATATTCTTGAAGAAATTACAGTGGCTGTAGCATTTCTATCACAAAGAAGTGGCCGAATATTATATTTAGCTAATAATATATTTTAATCATGGTTGGCTTTGATCGTGGATTTGATCGTGCTGTTCTGTCTAACAATAAAAATCAGCACGCTTTTGGCGCCCTCTGCAGGCATTTGTTATAATATATAATGCATTAAGCATTAACAGTTCAGGAAAACAAATTATGATGTGTTTAAATATGCAGATTAGCTTGTTTGGTTAATTTGAATAAATCTATAGATGCAAACAGATGGAGGGTAGTAGGCTTAAAACAAACACCATCTAAATGTGTAGGGTTAGGGTTAGGGTTGAGTTTTCTTTCCATTAGAGTAAAAGACATGGCAGCAAAAATGGACCACAATCTTAAAATTGTCCACTTCATGAAAGAAGTATTCCAATAACACCAAAAAAAAAAAAAAAAAAAATTAAAATGATTTATTAATTTAAACAAATGATTAATGAAACTATGTCCCTCTCCTAGGTGCAGTCATTTATTCTAAATATATAGCTTGAAAATAGTTGCTGTGACTTCTCTTGTGATAACCTAGTGAATACTAAAGAAGACCATGGTCTCTATATGTGAACCGATTATTTTGTAGAAATCTGTGGAGTATAAAACAATTGCATGAGTGTAAGGGAAGTCAGAGTTGTCTTAATATATTTAAGGGTTTATTATTTTTTTAAATAAATAATTATGAGAAGTGCCCTTTTTTCCATTTGAGCCCCTGCCCCCCAAAATGTCTGTGCACGTCCCTGTGTGTATGTGTATATGAGTATCTGTGTACTATTTGATGCATACATATGTTTGATGCTGTATATGTGTTGTCTCCTTGTACAGCAACCTTGAGCTTGGGAAAGGAACTTTATAGATAAAAATTATTATTATTATTATTACCTGCTCATCCATCATCCTCTGAAACAGAATCTCATTCTTGTGACACTGATGGGCCAAACGGACCTCTATTTGTGCTGTTTGTTCCACACGTGCAGGTAGAAATTCTGGATAACTATAGCAGAACCTCATCAATGTAAGGATCGTCCACCAACCTTAGCAGTCATCTGGATGAGAGCAGTTTTGTTATGGACCTGTAGGGTTGAAAATAAAGGCATTGCTTTTCTGTTTCAACATCCTCTTTCTTACCAAATGAGCCATTTATAATTCCTGAAGTCACTGAGGTGCTGACAGTGGTCAGTCTGCTGATTGGTCTGTTTGAATGTCTCACATTTGGGTTTCAGTCACATGGTCAAGGAAGGCATAAAAGAAGATTTGTAACTGTTACTCTGGCTTTTCTTTCTTTTAGAGCTTTGCCTTCCTGGATAACATTCACAAATGGATTCAACCACTTCTTCCTGTGTGAATCATTACAGAATACTTCTGAACTGAATCCAGCAGAAGTAGACAACAGGGGCTGTATTCACAAAACATCTTAAGGCTAATAGTAGCTCCTAACTTGCCAATTTAGGAGAAACTCTTAAAAATAATGGGCGTGTCAGTCCTAATTTTAGGAGTCCTACATTTTTGCTCTAAAAGTATTTCACAAAGCATTTTAGCGCTAAAACTAGCTCCTAAATCTGTGAAACGTTAGGAGTAGTCAAGAGGACTCTTAAATCACTAAGACCAAATCACAAACAGTCCTAATCCACCCAAAGACACTGTACACAATTGAAGCAATAGTCATAGAGCCTTGGGTGCTGAAACTTTTCTTCATAAATGCAACACATTTTGATTTATAGATTTGAATCTACGATGAGACGCCAAAAAAACTTTAATAAATGAATAAATAAATATTGTCCAATTACCTGTGGCAGTGGTTTTCATGAGTTCACAAATGACTGAATAGAGTTAAAAATAAATAAATAAAATAAACGTATTTGGTGTGTTGTCCAAGGGGATGAAGGGCCCTGAGCTTGGAATTATCTCAAACCCAAAGTTCTCCCCGTATCCCAGCCGAGAGTGAGGAGAGGGGGGGCGGAGGGATGCAGAAAACTGTCGAAGTAACTATAGGCGAGTCGGCTCTCATCATATTTCTCCTCTGGAGCTGATTAGAAAGACTGTTCAAATGTGTTTCTCCCAAACTTTGTTTATAAATCATAATTTGTCGCTTGAATTCTGCATTCTCTTGAGATGAACACATCCGAGAGGCGGTCCACAATTCACTGTATATACTAGTTTAATTAGTGACACTTAGCCTACATTTTAAAACCTGTATTTGAATATGAAAACATTTTAATTAAAAAATATTTGTTTGAATGGGCAACATTTGTATTTTAAAACCTTTATTTGAGTATATAATCATGACACCTCATTCTACAATATTTCTATGATTAAATCGCTGACTCCTCCTCCATCAGCCAATCACTGTGTGTTTACTCCATAGCAACGAGGTCAACCCCGCCCTTAATCTTAGCTAAAGACTTCTGTCTATTCCTTAGTAAAAGTTGGTCTCAGCAGCTTTGTGAATAGGTTTTAAGAGAAAAACTCTTAGCTAAGAACTTTTACTGCTATTTAGGAGAACTCTTAGTGGTAAGATAAAATGTTTTGTGAATACGGCCCCTGGTTTATATCTCAAAGAATATGTTTCAGGGCTAGTTTACTTTAGATAAACGTCCCTGAGCTTGTTTTCAGCACAGATTATGTGTCAATTAATTATAAATCATTATTATTCATCCTCTCTTTTCCAATCATTTCAGAGATTTACTGCATTCAAAAGTGAGCAAATTTTATGCATTTATGGACAGTATATACGCAATGAGAGTTTCTGCCTCAGAGTTAAGAGCACATGATAAGAAATACTAAGTCTCACTAATAAACAGTAAAATGACCATGTGACAGCAATATCAATGCAGCTTTCTGTGATTCACTTACAAAGACACACTTGATCACCTGTTTGATTATGACATGAGGTTTAAATAAAATCATCAAAATTACTTAAGCACAGCATTAATCTCAGAAATGACCAATGGCACAACAAACATACATGGACATAACCGAAAGAAAGATGAAACACTCACCTCAGATAATATTTGTAGATCTTTCTGTTTCCTCCTCTCAGCAGCTTTGAAATCCCCTTGACTTGACTGCCAGGACGAGACGTGAGAATGAGAAGAACAACAGTCAGACATGTCAACACACGTACTCTGATCTGGTTTGTTATTCAAAAAGGTTCATTCTCAGGAAACAGTGCTTAACTTTTACTAAGAAGTAGTTTTACAAGTTTGTGATTGTGTTTCGGACAATAAATGTGTATCAGGTGGGTCAGTGTATGTTTCCATTGTTTGCATTTAAATTTGAAATTAAATAAGCACTTGCCTTCATGGTTTAAAATGGAAATATTCACAGCTATTCACATACTGTGATAATTAAATTTCGTAAATATTAAAAAAAAAGAGGCAAAGGGGCGCCGGCATATATGGATGCACAGGTGGCTTGGATTTTGGAAGATTTGGGTATTTAGTTTGATAGCTACAGAACTTAATAATAGATCTCCCCTTTTTGTTTTCTTTCTTTCTTCATTAAATGGTTTCATTTCTGTTTTTGTGCAGGCACAGTGAGGGAAAAACACTTTAGGGCAATCGGTTGGTAGCTCTGCTTTAATGTGATACCCTCACAATTCAGCCCATCCGCGTTCCCCAATTAATGTTTTGCTATGATTAAGGCCTTTAATTGGAAATCATCAAATTAAAAAGTCAGCTTCATCCTTAATTCATAAGATCTAAACTATAAAGCTCTTGAATTCTCATTTGTTGCCTCAATAAAAAAAAGTTTCCATAGTTCTTGGACAAAATCCAGAGTTTTAACTGTCAGATCATGACAGGCCAAAACCATGCTCTTCATTACCATTTCGAAGTGGAACCCACATTGCATCATGGAGATTGATGCTTTTGAGAGTGCATACAGTGTGACCAGTGTCTGAAGCAAGTGTGCAAAATGCTAATCTCGATTGGCCATCGTCAGAGAGTGACGTCATCAGTGTGCCGGCTAGCTATAAAAGGGCTGCCTAGAGAACATGGCCTGTTTTCATTGTCTTCAGGAAGCTGTTAAGCCCTATTTTCGGACGGGATTAGTTTTACATGGGGAGGTGGAGTAATGCAATTTTACCTCAGAACGTCTGTATTATTAATGTCCAGTTCGCACGGGACAAGAAATCTCAGTAAATCTAGCAGAAGTGGGAGGGGTAACTCGATTTACGCACCGCCGTCACCTCCCTGTCGTCATGTGGGTATACGCTGCTTCCTGATACCATGTGCGCAAACACATATAATCTAAATAAATAAACTATATAAGTGCTTTCGATCTTCTTTTTGCTCTGAATGGTATGTGGAAAATACTTGAGGTTTGCCACAGACTTGTACCACCACCTACAACACGAATGAATGTTTCTTCAAGTGCTTCCATGCTTGAAAAATGCGCAGAAAACTACATTTAAGCAGGAAATGACAGAATTTTACCATACATATTTACAGCAGGTCTATTTGAACGGGAGGTAATTTGAGGTAATTTTTGAATCCTCACACTGTCGGTAAAACCTCATAACTCCACCCTGCCTCTATTGTAAATGAAGTGCCGGACGCATATTGCAATGCAAAGGTAAATAAAGAACTTTTTTAAACAAGTACAGTGTTTTCATTACTCAAGAAACACTATAAAGGCGAATGTTTATCTATTTAACGAGTGGAGACTTAGTATAGTGTTTGTCATCAAGTCAGCCAATACTGTCTTAAATAAGCCTGTGCATAACACTTCATCTTTACTAAAATGAGATTTCGACCAAATGACAGGAAAAACTGAGCACCCACATAGCTACAGTAAACTTTATAACCTGTAAGCTGATGAAAACGTTATTTAATGCACTTGAGTGCCTCAGATGCAGCCGTTTTAATGGACACAAGCATATGTCCAACATTAGATCATCAAAAAAAAATTAAGCAGTTGAGGCTTGGAAAATTAATGGCTGAAGTTCAAACAATTTTTAAACCGTAGTAGTGAACATCTTAACGTTCCGTCTGGAAACAAATGCCGTGACACCAAACCCCCTCGTGGAAGAAGCTGTCATGTTTACAACTGTGACAATGAGTCCTTTCCACGATCAACTAAACACTGGATTTTCAAAAGTATGTGAAGTTTTCAGCTCCATTGTTGCAGTAAACTTGCATAACAATCTTGAATGAATAATTTATTAGATGCACGCCAGTTTGTTATTGAACTTATAGACCCGCAGCCTTTAGTTACTGTTGCTTTGTGTAACGGGTCATCACACGAGTTGGGATCCATCAGCAGGCTTTATTAAAAGATAGCTTGGTACGAACAGGCAGGGGTCAGACAAGGGCAAACAATAGGAAACAGGCAGTATCGTAGTCGTAGTACAGCAGAGAATCAGGGCAAGCAGATATCATTCACAGTCCAAGTAAAAAATAAACAGTCCAAGGGTAGGTAGCAGAGAATTGTAAACGGGGATCAGGCAAGGTTAGGCAACAGGCAGACAAACAGAATAGTAAACGCTCAGAAATGTACACCGTGGCAATACAAGGCCTCGCAAAGATGGTGAGTTTGCGAGTGACTTAAATAGTCCAGTAGATGAGCGGCAGCTGGGTGTGGTAATTAGTCCAAGGTAAGGGGTAGATGGGAAATGTAGTGCGTGTGAATGTAAGAGTGAATGTGAGTGTATGCGTGAGTGCTAGTATTCTGGAGAGGGCGCCCTCCGATGGTCAGAGGAGTTCGTCTCTGTGACACTTTGTATGTCTGACAAGCCATGGCGCTCAAAAATCAACTACAGACCCAAAATACAGAACACTTCTGTGTTGTATGTCAGAACTCTTCAACTCTAGTACTGAAGTGCCAGTGTCTTGCTGAGTTTAACAACTTTTTATTTTCAAAGTTTGTGAAAATTATAAAGTTGTTTTACCTGTTAATTATCTATCCCACTTTTTGAGCGTAGATATGAAAATGACTTTTACAACTTAAATTGTTAAAAATCTTGAATACTTCAGAGCACAGACTTAACTTTATCTTTTTAAAGAGTACTTTTTAAAGGGAACACATTCACAGATTAGTGTAGAAATAAAAAAAAAAGTTGTAAAATTTTATGAAAATTTAATATAATGTATAAATATATATATATATATATATATATATATATTATGTTAATGTGTGTGTGTAAAATATATATTTAACAAAACATGTTCAACTCTAAAACTTCAAGAAAATCAAAGCTAAATATCTGAACAAGTTCTGTGCCATACTTTAGGTTGACAACTTTCAGTGAGATTTTTCACTAGATGACATCCAGAATCCACCGGTGACCATATAAGGACTCTTCAATTTCCATATATGGTTTGAGTGATCTGAACCATATTTTTCCATACTTTTCAAAATATTTATGAAGTAGACATCCTACTCAGAAGTAGTTTGGGCAGTAATGTTAATATTTGATTTGAATTCGATCACTAAAACACATATATAATATATATTAAAAAAAAAACATATAAAAACATTCAAAAAGAATCAGAGCGTGTGTTATAGTTTGGCATCACAAATGAAGAATATATTGCTATTTATCTATTGATCTGTCATTTCTTTTGAAAATCAGTCACCAAATCTGAAAATTAGAGCCTGAAAATTTTCAAATATTATATAGTTTGTCAAGATTACTTTAGGTTTAGACTAAGATATTATTGTTAAACAATGTATAATGGTAAATGTCCCACAGGTGGGGGAGAGGCAGTCTTAAAAATAGTGCTTAAAACATTTTTATAAATCATAAATTCAGATATTATTTGTAATGTGTGAAAAGTATTGATATTAAGTTAATTATTTGTACCTGATTGTATGTTGTTGTTTTTTTTTGTTTTGTTTTTCATAGTGTGATTTTTGGGGAATTGTATTGAATCCAATTAGGGTTAATTTGACCTGGACCATACAGGCAGTCACTAGAAATCAAGTTACTGTAAAACTGAGCAGAGTAAGTACTTTTAAGTTTTAAAGAATGTCTGCAAAGTGTGTTTGTGTGAAAAAGAATTCTGTAGGTTTAAATCTGTATTGAATTTCTTCTTTAAAAAAATAACATGTAGTAATAAGTAATAACACTTGAAGACACGTTGGTTCTTTAAATTCCAAAAATATGAGTGTGTTGCTTCAGTTTGTAAGGGTGAACAGAAATATCCAAGGTGTGGTTGCAGTCATGAATATGGAATGTGTAAGCATGGAATGAAGCCAAATCTTTGCAGTTGAATAGTACTGGATATGGAAAAAAAGAACACTACAGGTGGAAGTACAGGAGAAAAAAAATTAGTTTTTGTTAAATGTGGGGAAAAATAAAAATCCAAATCTAATGAAACTTCTTCATGTAATAAATATGGATTTGTTTTTACATTGTGCCCCATCATATATTAAAATTTAAATTACTCAAACACTAGATAAGGGTGAAGGTGTGTTTGGATGACTGTCATTTTTCTAATTTCATTCTTATGTCTCAACCTGAAAACAAGTTCCACTTGTTTTGCTGAAATAGTCTTATAAAAACTCCTCTGGTCTTCATAAACATGTAGAAGTCAAAGAAAATTTCAGAGCTGCTGTTCATCACGACAGATCTACAATATAATTTGAGGTGAGTGTTTCATCTTTCTTCAGTAGTTTTCATGTATGCGTCATCTTATGATTCGTCATTGGTAACTTTGTGCTTCTGTACGAACCCCTATTTAAATTCAGCAGGAAATGGAAATATAACATAAAAAGGGCACCTGAAAGCAAAAATACAATGCATAAATGGGAGCAAAACTATCCAGGGCAGAGTTTCCCAAAAGCATCGTAAGCCTAAGTTGATCGTAGCTCCATTGGTGGCAATTCTTAGAACACTAAGAAAATATGTATCATAACAAGGAGAAGAAAACAAAGATATTTTTAAAATAATTAAACAAAAGATAATAAAAAAAAACTCCAAAGTGTAATGGCAACCAATATTCAAAAAAATACTACAATTAAGAAAAAAAAAAAAAAACACAAGGGGAAAAAAGCTTGTTGCTGGTGAGTATTTCCTCTCTCCTGCCATCCACTTCAGCGTCCTTATTATACTCAATCCGCAACGCAGGTGCACAGGGACAAACCTAAACAATCAGACTCGCACGACAACGGAGTACTAAAAACTGAAGTTTTTCCATTGCGGTTTTTTTTTTTTTGCATATAGACAACAACGTTGTCAAAATGATCCCCATTCACACAAATTCAATTAAAACACTCCATTATGCTGCCAGGCCAGTAGTTTGTGGGTCACACTGTAAAGAAACACTACACACCTATAGACTAAACACATAATACACATGTGCATGATATCACTGTTTTCACAAATTAGCTTTTTTGTCATTTACATGGAGATCATTTTCAAAAACTCGCACTTTGAAACCTGTTTTCAAAAATTTGCGTTTTCAGGGCCCCAAAATGTCATTGTTGTGTATATTCATGGCCGAAACATAAAAAATTTACAGTTTTTAGTTGAAAATGGTGTCTTGTTAATAGCCCCTCAGACAGAGAGTAGAGTAGCAGAAGCATAATGTCACATACAGTACAAGAAACACACTCAAAACTCACTTTTATTTGTGTCACACCAGGACATTATGGGCCCTATCATACAAGTGTTTTTTGCTAGTTTCAGCCCAACACGGTTATCATTTTCACGTCCTGCACCTCATTGTTTAGATAGCAAAAGCATTTGCAGCCACTTGTGCCATGCTGGTCTGAAAGCAAGGTGTGTTCAGACGCATTGTTGCCGCATTATTATTTTGAGGCAATTGAAATAGACTGTGCCACTGACCAACTGAAACCTGGTTTAAAGTCAATGGCGCAATATTTGTTTTGTTATTTAAAGAGCGCATTAGTCATACGCACCTATAGGCAGATGCACAACAATGCGCGTACTATCTGCTTATTATACACACAGCAGCAGCACACACAACATGCCAATTTTTTTTTTTTTTTTTTTTTTAAGGGATTACATTGTAAAAGATTATTATTGTGTGAATAAAGATAAAAATGCTTTGGTGTCTTGTAGAAGGTCTTGAACCTCACACACGAGCAAATCCATTTCCTCATTATAGAAGCCTTCAATTTTTCCCCTTGCAAATAGTAAATCTGCCATGGTGCAGGCGCAACTGGCTTTTTAAGGGAATGGGAGATGAGACTCTTGATTGGTTTATTTCACGTTATGCCAAAAACACACTCATGACTCATTAAGAAAATAGGGACAAACCCTTTTAGACCATTTTTCCCGTCGTTAAACTAGCAAAAGTGGATTCGGACATGCCCTAAGTGAACTTGCGTTCATTAAAATAGGGCCTATAAATGTTATAAAAAATTATTATTATTTTGTTACAAAAACGTTCTTTAATAGTTATTGCATTAAAGAGAGAAAGTAGTATTACAGTAGTATTAGTATTTTTATTTAGCTTTGAATGTATCAAAGAAGAAAATTTAATTTTGATACAAACAATACGAACATTTTTTTTGTAAAAAAAAAAAAGAAAGAAAAAAAAGGTGACTCTTAGATATTTTTGAAACTTTAACACCTCAAAATACAAAATGTTACATCATCAACCATGTTTTCAAACATTTACATTTGCATTATTTTAAGTAGGCTACATGGCTGCTCTTTTTAAGGAATCATTTAGATTCTATTTCCTTTGTTTTGTTCTCTGGGATCTCCTCCCTTCTGCATAGATTCCTGTTAATTTTCTCTACTTCCTTGTCCTCTCCCTCCCACTCATTTCTCTGTCTCAATTCTTTTTTCTCAAAAAAAGTATCACATTTATAATTATTTTAATGGCAATTTATAACATTACAAATTTTCTGCAAAACATCAGAAAAAAATTATATCATTATTGTAATTAAAAAAAAATAATAAAAAGCAAATCTTATTTAATTTAAAATGCTTCTTAAATAAACCTTGTCCTCCTCTTGTGTGACATCTTAGTCCTTCGGTGTGACAGTACAGGCGTCACACTGGTGGACATTATCTGTAACACCATAGGATGTTAATGACCTTGCTATTCACAGCTAACCTGCCATTAGCAGTTAGCAAGACACATTTGCATATTTTTCCATGATCACGTAGTTTAACATACATTTTTAATTTAAAAAAGTATTTTAGAGGTGTCGCACAATAGGCCAACAAAACTAAACTATTCGAAACTAAAACTAACCATGTACACTTGTCATGGGCTTCAGTAACATGACCTTGAATAGGGTTCTTCCACGATTAAAAGTTGTCTGTGGAATTGCCCGATTTAAAGTCCCCGTGAACCGGAAGTTGCAAACGTCTTTTCTCCAGAGTTTGTAATGCATTTTCAAGTGAAGCGGAATATTGAATAGAGGGCAGAGTTTTACTTTAGCGCTCCTCCTCTCCATCTCTCCCTCTCCATATCTCACTCATAACAGACTAACGGTTGCAGAGGAGTGGTTTACGCATTTTCAACCCAAGCCGTCAAACTGACGTCATCAGAGAAGGAACGCTATTCCAGAACGGAAGAAACTTTTCAGATTTTGATTAAAGATTACTGCGACAAACAATTTTTTTCTGTGTTTTAATTTGCACGGATTAATTGTTCACCACAAGACTAGTAATATGGACTTAACAAAGTAATAGGGTCGATTCTGATTTCATGCCGACTTTAATATCAGGATATGGTGTCACACTGGAGGACATAGGCTGTGTCTGAAATCGCCCCCTATACCCTTAAATAGGGCACTGTTTGAGGGGACAGCCATTTGTAGTGGTGTCCGAAACCATAGTGGACGTTACCGAGTGCACTCGTTCAATCCCACAATGCACCGCAATAACAAGTGTACAACCGATGTACACTCAACAGCTAGAGAATACCCATAATGCATTGAGAGTCGGGTCCGCGTGCTGAATGTGTTCCCGCGGTGTCGCCTCTCTTCTTTGGGAGGTAGATCATTTATTGATTATATGCTGCTGTGTCTTACCCTGTCTATGTAATGGCCCCTTTTACTATCTACGTACTATCCTTGTTTAATTTTCTATTTTTATTCTTCTTCTCTGTGTTCTATTGTCTGTCTTTATTACCTATTCTCTGTATCTACTTTGTAAAGCGTCCTTGAGCAATGCAAGGGCGCTATATAATTAACTTATTATATATATATATATATATATATATATATATATATATATATATATATATATATATACATTTTGGGTGTGTGTGTATGTGTGTGTGAAAAAAACATTAACATTGTAAGTGAACCTCAAGGAACATATTAAAATAATAAAAATTTAATGTCATGACCCCTTTAACTTTGGCTTAAATTGCAAAGATTAAGTTTTTTGAGCCGCTTTTTTCCCCCTTTTTTTGATTAAATTTGACATTAACACTAATACATATGATATACCAACAGTTAATATCATAAAGCTACTCTATGATATTGTGAATGCATAGAGCATAAAAAGCATTATTTATTCATTTACTGTGGCAAAAACCATCCTATTTTCTCACCCTAGAAATACCATTTGACACAAGAAAGAAGACTGAAGCGTCGGACTACTGGACCATTCTGGATCATTCTGCAGATGCCCTCCAAAAAACTAAAGGACTAAATTGTACCACATATAAAATATCTCATCATTAAAAGCTGAAATCTGAAGCTGCAGCTCTGCCAAAGTTACCAGACCGATCACAATGACGAGCAGGGAGATTGTTTACCCACAGGATTGTACAAGTGAGACAGGCAGGAGAAAACACAAAAAGAGGACCCTGAGAGAAAATCCTCATACACTTTATGCTGACTACAAACTGGAAAATGGGGAAAGAATCAAAACTAACTTTGTTTTCTACACCTGCGTGATTAGTGAATGGAAATCAACCATCTGTGATGAATACAATCATGTTGTTACTGAGCAAACTGACAATGGTGAAAATTTAATTATATGTCAAGATCAAAAGCTGAACACAGAAGAACCCATCCTCACTATATCCTGCTACAATTCAGGCACCATCCTTGTACAAAGCTATGAGGCAAGCTTGGACAAATTTGAGAAGATCTTTCCTCAGCTGAAAACCAGAGTAGAGAGTAAGCAAGACAAGACCCATGTGAACAGCACAGACTCTGTGGAGAGCCCAGAAAATTCTCCACCTTCAACATCTGACCATCAGCTGACAGAGAGTTTGGACTTGCAGGAACAGCAAGGCCAAACTGAAAAAAGAGCTGAAGAAAGAGACCAGCCACAAACCACAGCTGAAGAGACCAGCTCCTCCATCACTAACTCACAAATGATTTCAGTGAACTGAAACCAGTGTAAAGAATAAACTTTATTCTTATCTTATTCTCATTTTTAATCATATTAGGAGTGCACTGCATAATCTGGATTTACTAAGGCTTACAGAGGTGATGTCAATCTCATTTCATTTTTGAATAAATGTTGCAACACCACCTCCACAACAAAGCTTTCTATTACTGTATATTCTAATTTCGGATTTTAGATAAGATTCTTATAGTAAATACACCATATGTGGTTTCTCTTCTTGGCTATATATATATATATATATATATATATATATATAAACTCCTCCACTGTAATAACTAATACCACTATTTATCTTTGGGTGGTGTTTGTGTACTGCTTATTTGAACCTTGACTTTTTCACTTACACTGTTTCCAAATTATTGTGTAATCAGTAAGATTTTATAATAAACATTCTGATTCTAGTTTTTCCAAAAAAAACAACAACAACAACAACAACAAAAAAAATTGTTTATTTTATTTGTTTTACTGTCTTTCTTTTACTGACGTTCCCTATGGGGAACTAATACCCACTCCGCCATGCTGAGGGAATAACTGCCTGAATTGCTAAGAAGTAAAAATATGTTTCAATAGACTTAGATGCCAGAGACCAATCACTCACTCAGGTCAAACACGGGGCTGTCAGTGACATTATTCCCTTAGGTCACAACCTAGGCCCATGCCCTAACCCAATGAGCAAAATCATGTCCAAAAGACATATGTTCACGTATGATGTCTTGTGAACGTCCAATATAGACATTCATGGGACCCCCGTACAAGGTTCAAAACTAGTTTAAATGTGGTCATTGTGAACATATTTTCAACATCTTATAAGGTCTCATTAAGACATCATTTATAGGGTTTCTGAAGAAAAAAAAAATACTTTCAGGATGCATTAAATCAACACTCACATTCATTTAAATGTAATTTCAATTTGTAATTGCAAAGTAATTCACAGACAAGTGTGTGTTTGTCCAAAAATCACAAAAATAAAAGAAACTTAACTCAAAATACAGCGGATAACTAAAAAATTGTGACCTTAAAAGGTTCAATCTCACATTTTTGTTAAAATTGGGTTATTCAGATATTCTTATTCTGTGCCAACTTATTTACATTATGTTACGTTTTTTATGTTGTACATTTAGAAAACAAAAAGATGAAATCGTCGAACTTTAACTTGGTTCTATAAGGTTCTATTTGTGAGCCAATCAGCACTTCAAATTCATACAAGAGGACAAATGAGCCAAGCCTGTTCAAACTCAAACTGTAAAAATTCTAATTTAACGCTTTGAGTGGTACGGTCCAACATATGGGATTTTTATTTCTTTGCCCCTGAGAAGGACCCACATATGGGATTTAGAACGTTCAGAGACGTCCCATAGCTGCCAGATTCAAACTGTGCTTTCGCGCTTTGGCTGCCAGACGGACATATATCACAACTCTTGTTATATATCACAACTATGCAGTGTTTACTGCAAATACGCATAAGCACCAGTAAAACAATACATTTAGAGTTCGTAAATTACACACCGATGTCAGACATCAGTGGAAGCAGCAATGACAATCCATTCAATTATAATTTGCCAACATTTTATTATTCATATCAGACACACATAATGGGCCTAACTATAAAGTTTACTCTATTATTCTTCCAAATGAGGGCCACCACTGGACACTGCTGGTTTGTTTCATCACATGACTTCTGTCTTTCTCTGTAAAACATTTTTGAACAATTTAATAACTTCAAACCTTTTGGCAGATGATATATCCTCAAAAAGGGAGTAGAGTTTATTTGAACTCATGTGGTGAGAGCAGCAGGAATGTAGTTCACTGAAATTCATGTGAGGTGTTTGTCTGCAAAGTATGTAGCTGTTATAAACTTTTATTTATATTTAAATAGTATTTGTTCTCATTGAATTCTTTGTCACTAATCTGTTCAGTTTGCAGAAGCCCTTTTATCAGGGGGCGATCTTAATTTTGCATGCACAGAATCCAATATTGCACTGATCCGAGATGACATTGGCCAACACCTGCTAAAAGAATCACGTCAATTTTTTGCTTTAAATTTGGTTAATTGATGAGGTTTGCAGTGGGTGGTACCATTCGGACTGCATGAACAGACCAAATATGGAGGCAGTATTCATTTGTCCAGGGCCTTGTCCATGGAACATAGCACAAAAACATATGGACCTCATTCATTATGCGTTGTGGTGTGAGCATGTTTGAGTTATGGGTAACACTTTACATTACGGTTCCCATTGTAAAGGGTTTATAAAGGTGTTTGTTAATGAGTAATAAGTCATTTACAAATGCATTATAAATCATTAATAATGAAGTTATAACTGCATGAATAAAAAGGGCGACTTTAATGCAATACTTGCCAAATAGTGAACCATTTTTAACTCACATGTTATAAATGCTTAATAAATGTATTTATTAACACTTATTTAACTCAAAACCAGATTCCTGGTTTATTTCATGATGCAGCAAAAATTGACTATCATAATTAGACTGAAGGGTGTTGTATTTGTGCTTTTCTTATTAATATCTCATGACTGCCACTTTTCTTACTATGTTGCTTACCAGAAGTTTCTGTCTTACCCATGATACTCTCCAAAAAGGTCATGATCAATGTTCCCTCTAAGCTGCGCGCGTGCGCGGCCGCGCACTTCTGAAGCCACGGCCGCGCAGAAGTAATAATTGCCGCGCAGAGAAAAGACATGAAAATGATTGTAGTAGTTTAAATGAAAAATAATTGCAGTGCTCTGGACAACCGCTATAGAGTTATTGTCGCTATAGAGTTGGAACCGGTGAATGCGGTTTACAGGTTTCATAGAAATAGAACGACTGAGCGCGTGTGAGCGGGCTGGCCCTGAGCCAAATCAGTCGCGGTAAGAATACTGTCATGTTTGCGGACTAAATCTACATCAATACGAGAGGCAACGCGAAACGAAAAGAAATGTGAAATAAAACGTCATGTTTTAATAAAAAGTGGTGGAAATAACGGATGATGGGCACAGAATGCTAACAAAACTCATTTACATTTACAATTACACACCCACCACAGGTGTAGCTTGCAAACTCAAAATACATCAGTGATATACCTCAGTTTAAATAGATTTTTGTGTGTGGTGGTGGTGTGGGTTTCAGGGATGTTTAGATAACTATAAACGAGTTAACGTTCACTTTTCTTACAAATATTTAGCTATCAGTTTAAATGCTTCAGTTTGTTTTCACTATATAATATATTAAAACAAATGGAAGCATTAAACTGATATAATACTGTATATCAGTTTAAATACTTAAATATTATATTATATTTTATTTTATTATATTATAATGTAAGCCTAATAAAAAATTGATACCACAAGGGGATTGTTTAGGGCTCCTTGCCATGAAAAATCTTAACCTCCTGGTATATAAAATCTGGGAAATTCATAAGCAATAAACATGTAATTTTGATGGTTTAACACTGTCTGTTGCTAATAATTGACTGTACAAAAACACATTATGGTTGTCCTAAACCATCATTGTAACTGCTCATATTATATTATTAGAAAGAATTGAACTGTCCTGCAGGAGGACAGAAATTATTTTTTAATAGAATGTCTTGGTAAAGACTGGTACAGTTAATACAGCAATGTGAAAAAAATCTCAAGTAACCTAAAATGTGCTTAATTTAGTGACTGAACTGCTTGTTTTCAAACATATTATTTAATAAATCACTAAAGTTACATCAAGGGTCAAATAAAATAGAAACGGCACATTAAAGTTAAATGTTACAGTTGCATGATAAAACCATTTTGTGTGTGTGTGTGTGTGTGTGTGTGTGTTTACGTTCATTGTACAGGTCTGATATAAAGTATGTTTTTGCTCAGGTGGCCAAAATGTGCGCTCAACAGAGAAAAGTTTTGCTCAGCGAGAAAAAAAATTAGAGGGAACATTGGTCATGATGCTATCCACAGCAGTGTATACACTTGTGAACCATTTATTAATGAGTTATAAACATTATAACCTGTGAAAGTGAACTTATGTAGTGTGAACACACGTGAATCATGTATTTATTAAAGCACACACAGCAGATCATTTTTTTTCTGGTGACATATTTTATTGTTTAAATATTAATAAGCAATTCATAATTATTCTTGATATCATAATAAAGTAACTGTAACTTGTTCATATAAAACAATAGAGAGATTAAAATTTCTAAAACATCTTTGGTCAAGAAACACAGTATGCGTGGAGGGTGAATCCTCATTTATAATGGGTGATTCTCACCTGAGAAGACAAAAGAATCACATAATAATGACCTGAAATGACTTGCATATTAATGAGGCCTTTCAGTCAGGTAGGCTGTGAAAAAACCCTCTGTTGATCATGATTCAAATCTCATCATGGTGTAAATCAAACATACAGAAAAAACAGCAATACTGTGAAATATTATTACAATTTAAAATAATGGTATTCTATTATATACTTTAAAATATAATGTATTTCTGTGATGCAAAGTGTCTGAACAATTATGTTACTTCTATGGCATTTCATATAGGTTTTACCTTAAAAGCATGCACATTTGGAGAAATATTGATGGATTCTCATATGTTTGTCAATTTTCTATACAGAAGAGTATATTCAGGATTTATTGTCATTACTATGAGTGCTGGATACTGTCAATTCATACTTGCAGCCGGAGGGCGCTCTGTACACCTTTAGTCCACAAATGCCTGTAAAAGAAGAATAGGCAATCCAGGAACTAACCGAACTAACAGAGGACAGAGATCGCTAACTATGGCTATTCAAAACACTTTTCAAGACAATAAATACACGATTGAGACGATGAATGCATGTATTGTCTCAGAATTTGCGTCTGAATAGCGCTCCCTCCGTGGGCGTGGCCGCATTAGCGGATAATGAGCTGAATCTCTTTTCATACAGATTACATAAACACAGAATGTTTGTTTTCGATTTGACTTGCACGATTTAAAACCTGACATTTCAGAGTTTTTTTAGACATAAGTCTAATTTTTTGTGATTAGTATTCACTAAGTTACAGTTCATTTTCTGAGAACTATCAGATTGGACTTCGTTCAGAGGGAGACGAGAGATCACGTATCATGTTAGTTTTCTTTATTTTACAAAAAGCACAACATTTTTTTACTCTGAGTGTACACAAATAAAAGAAGATATTCCACAGATTAAAATGGTGTATAGCTCTTAATTGTATGTGCAACATTGACAGAGTATTTTGAGTCTCTTTCACACTGGTAAGAAAAAACGCGGTGGTATCACCCGGCGATACCCTCAGACCTCAGAGTGTTAATATCGTACAGAATACGGGCCGATTTGACCAATCATATGAATGTTTTGGTGCTGCATACAAACATGCGCCATAAACCACCACACAAAAACTCAAAAAGGAGATATATCCGAAATATCACTCTCCGTTTGTTAAAGAAAATAAAATAAAGTTTGTTAACTGGTAGACTACAACTCACCTCCCAATAGCAGCACTTTTCTCCGGATCTTTCAGGATCGCGTAGGCCATTAGATTAGCCGGTTGTCATCGTCATCACAGTCAGTCTGCGATGTCACTTGATTGAACTGGTCAGAATCCCCAAGATCGAGCGATGTATTGTGCTTTCAGTGTTTTATTAAATAAATTATACATTGCGACATTATACTTCACCTGAGTGACTGAGCGAGGGGATTCAGACGACGACTGTGGCGTCAGCAGCTCTGATTGGCTGAAGGCAGTGAGCAACAAAATCTGATTGGTCACAGACCAAGTTGAAGAGACATTTGAATTCCGATAAGTTTAACCACTCGACATATTTTTTCGCATTACTTGTGCTGCTGGTGTGTTGTTTAATATAGATTTGTGTGTACGATTGTAAAATGATTCTGCCAGTGTAAACTTAAACATTTACACATATTTGGAAATTGTATAGGCTACACTGCATATACTAAATGGGCTTGTAATGCATTCATACTGAAATAAATAGCACAAGTAATATAATGAATTCCAAGGATGAAGAAGTAAACTTAAAAAATATACTCAAATTTAACATTAGATACACTACAACTTCAGGATATTAAATAATGTATTTTTAAATATACTTTCAGTGCATTGTTACAATGATCATTTTCAGCACACTGTTAAAATATACCTCAAATATATTTTATAAAGTGCAAATAAATACACTTTTAAAAAATAAACTGAACTTACACTTCAAGTATATTTTTCTAAAATATTTTTTAGAAATATACTAAAGTACAATTATTTTAAAAGTTAAAAGTTGCATTGTGAAATATGATACTAATATACTTTTTATATATTTAAGATAGTACTTTTTTTGTTAGTATATTTGCAGTGTACTATAGAAAAACGGAATATATTTATAATACAATAAAGTATACTTTTTTTCACTAGGGAACAGATGTTTGTATTAAAGAATGAAAGACAACTGGTATTGTAACACCTTTATTAAAGCATATAAATTACTTATTACAGACGACAAGACAACTGTTACTTTTACTGTTGTAAAAGTACTTTAATAAGAAAGTAGTTTATAAAGAAAAGAGACAAACACAATTGTTGTAAAGCTTTATTAAGATATATTTATAAAGGAAGACACTATAACTGTTGTTTTAAGATTTTAATAAAGCATGCAAGTAGAACCGTACAGACATAACATGTATTAGTAAGAAAGGCAATTATTACCGTTGAAGGATGCCTTGAAGACAAAGTGCAGGCTGCAGCAGAGGAGAAGAGTCCGAGAACAAAGAGACAAGCCTTTATATACAGACTCAGATGAGGGGAATTCCCAAGAACATGACCTCAAAAGGTCAGATAGTCTATAAAAGGCTGGACCATGAAGAGAACAGGAGGGGGCTGCTTCTCCGACACCAGAACCAACGCTGATGAAGCCTCCAACGCTGATATTGCCTTGACTGAAGAACTTCTTAATACTACTCTATTTAATTACTTGTATAGAATTGTTAGAGAATATATATAGATATATATATATATATATATATATATATATATATATAAGTAGAGTTGCCAAGAAAAATTGGGGGAAAAAAAACGAAAAGGCATTTCTGTCAGTCCTGCGGGGAGAGAGGAACTAAGAGTGAGATGATTCTCAACTCAAGCTTTATTTACTATAAATATCTAGTTCTGTCATGAAACTCTAGATGGCGCAGGCTAATAGGTCCTTGACGCAATCTGATCGTTATGACATCATTTACAACACGGCACAAGCTGATTGGTCTCTGTTGCATCTGCAGCCAATGAGCTGCTATTAACTAATAATTTGGTTCGGTGTTGTCTTTCTCTGAAATTTTACGTCTTAAGATAAGTGAACTTTATTATA
>JAOTNS010000949.1:0-81566 GCA_028476615.1 Culter alburnus | reverse complement strand
TTACGATGTAGGCTAAAAGTAGCAGAACTTGCAATAAGTGTAAACAGTAATAGATGCTATTGATATTTTATACTGGCAGATACATACTATTGCCCCTAAGTATGTAAATTAACAGGATGGATAATAAGAGTGTAAATGATTTTATCATTTATAACCACTCGTTAGGCAATTACTTCACTTTAGAACATTTTCTTCATTTTTACATGAAAATAAATGCCTTTCTGATGTTATGGGAAAAGGGAAAATAACGAGCTCGCAGAAGGTGGATTCGACCCGGTCAATCGCATCACAAAGTAATTCTCCACGCCCAACACGCTACACTGTAAAATGTAATTAGTGAGTTTACTTAGAAAGCTTAATTAAACTGTTGGGTTTTACTTAAAAAACTTAAGGAAACTGATTGCCTTAATTTAGCAAGTAAGTTAACTCATTATTTTGAATTAAAACTAGCTACCACACAGTACAGAGTACTTAGAAATCTTGAGTATTCACTGTAAAATGTAATTAGTTGAGTTTACTTAGAAAGCTGATTAAACTGTTGGTTTAGCTACCACACAGAGTACTTAGAAAATAAGTAACTCAACTAATTACATTTTACAGTTTACACCAGTGCAGTCATTTTCAGATGCATTGTTTTTTTAACCTTGTGTGACATTGGTGGGCGGGCTACTGTAAATTTGCACTTGGTAATAGACACTCTGAATAATCTTGTTTTCCGTTTGCATTAAGATTATTTTTATTACCACACTGGCAGATACTTATCATTTTACTTAAGTAAAATGCACTTAATTTAGACTAAATATCATATATAATTTTCTTATATGCAAATTCCATCTCGATTAAGAATTTTAGATATTTGTACTTGAATGGGATGAAAAATACTACGCGTGAACGAATGAATGAACTATTTAAACATCACTTGCACTTAAAAAAAGGAGGAGACCGAAGAAACTCTGGGTTTACCGAAGAAACCTGCTCCTGACCAGGTTAGGTTCCAGAGTAAGGTTACCATGTACTGACTCGGAGTCTAAAGTTACCTCTCTTTCAGAAACGGGCTTGACTTACTCTGCTTTCTCGGGTTTGACATACGTCTCATTCTGAAACGGAAACCCAGAGTTCCCTCATTCAGAGTTAACATACTCAGAGTTCTCACTTTACCTCCTTTCTGAAACGGGCCCCAGGCTGCACCAGTTTGTTTTTATTGCCGTTTTCGGAGCTTGTACAGAGACCACGTTTTTTTACAGTGTGTTCAGGGGACAGGCAGCTAGCGATAGTAAGAGTGTTTGCTGTATGTGACAAAAAATTTTGGCCTAAAACGCATGACATCACTTAGAGCACCTTTAAAGGGGCTCTATGTAGGGATGACACCCATTGTTCAAAATAGGTACTGCAGTCCAAATACAAAATATTGTTTAGCCCGCCCCTCGTTCAAGACGCGGGTTGCCAGCTTTTACAGCATATGGTTGCCAGCAACAATAGGGAGCACAATTGACAATGAAAGCTGAGGAGACTTAAACACTGTAAGCTGATGAGTTGATTTATCTGTTTTGATATGTGTTGTTCATAGAGATATTTAGATGGATTCAGAGGCTTTTTAGTAGAGATGCACCGATGCAATTTTCTTGGCCAATTCTGATTTCCGATTTTTTGTTGGTGTGATCGGCCGATACCGATTTTTGCCGATTCCGATTTTCTTCTAAGAACTATAATTGACAACATATACAAACAAAATCTACTTTTCTTCAATGCAGAGTTTTATTTTCATTAAAAAAAAAACAAGTAAAAGTAAGTAATAAAACATAAACAGCTCAAATAAATGCAATAGAATAAAGAGAGCTATGAGAGCTATGTTTTTCGGGTTAACTGGGTTTTTATTCAGGTAAGAACATTCAGTGTTATTTTACATTGGTTACCTTAATTTCTGTAGTCTTTATTTTTATGCTTTATTAAAGTAAAAATCTTACATAGAGCCCCTTTAAGCGTTCATGCTCAGACGCGGTGTATGCGGACTGAGAAGCAGAGGTAGTTTTTCTCTCTCTATATATCTTGCATTAACTGTCTTTTTTAACGTAATCGCTACATTCATGATGTTAAAACACTGTTAAGTTTCTGTTAACTTGTATCCGTGTGATTAGCGTATTTTCCGTGAAAGTAGTACTTTAACCGTGTTAAAAGTTTACACGTGTATTTTTCCATGCAGGAATGAGAGAGTAGGCCTGATGTATGTATACTAATATTGCCTCATGCTACTCTGGTTAAGGTATGTTGTTTCAATCTGATCATTAATTTAAATGTTATTTATCCACAAGTTTCCTACGCCCCATGAGGCCTTGCATCAAAGTGGGAGCGTCTTCCGTTTGAAGTAAACAAGCTGGACTGACACTCATTCATTCAACAGTTGACAGTCGTTCAAGATTTAATGATCCAAATTGCGAACGTTTGTTTTTTTACTTAAAGATTTAAGATTCCAGCATCATATTTGAACAATGTTTTACAAAAAAATGTTCAGTAATAGTAATGTATTAATTATGTCAGGAGTGCACATCAATCATGCTAAATCTAACTGATATTTATATTGACATAAAAAGAAAAAACGCATACCTATTCAGTTGCACCTGCTTCCATTTATTTACGATTACAAGAATGCACAAAACAACTCCACTAAGGCTTTTAAATTCAAAGGCTTACACATTTAGAAATATATTTATAACATACCCTATGTTTATGTCACTTTCTGAGCATTTCTATTTATTTTCCTCTAAATTATGTGATGATTGCTATCCAAGGATGTTTGCGCGATCTCTCCGTCTATCTATCCTGATCCTTTCAGCCAGAGCAACAGAGGGAGCTCATGAGAAGACAACGGGAGTTATGAGTTATACGAGTTAACCGGAGTGTGTGAATCTGTGAAAGATATGCATTTGTCAGGAATCAACAGGCACAGGGAAGAGAAAGATAAAACATTAAACCAAACAAATACACGATTATAATCACATAGAATTGTCTTCGTTCCTCAAGCAGTCTCTGATATTTTCCATAAACGTGTGTATTTATTATCGCAATGGTTAACATAAGTAGCCTTTAGCATCACATACAGTGGAAACGTGACTGGCTCTGGCACGCACAATACATTAGGAGTAAAATATAACATCATAAGGCTTTGGTGCTAGCATCAGTGACAGGTGAAGTACATATGGAAGGCCGTTTCAGCATAAAAACGTTCCAGCGTTACTCGTCGTAATTATATTTTTACTAGTAACAAATTAAAGAGCTCTATAATTCAATTTTACTAGTACAATTATGATTGTAGAGCTCTCTAATTGAATTATAGAGCTCTGCAATTGTATCTTACTAGTAACAAATGAATTGTAGAGCTCTATAATTGTAATTGTTACTAGTACAAATTAAATTGTAGAGCTCTATAATTCAGTTTTTACTAGTAACAATTCCTTAGAGAGTCTACAATTCATTTATTACTAGTAATAATCCAATTGCAGAGCTCTACAATTCCACTAGAAGCTCTCTATCCAATTGTTACTAGTAAAAACTGAATTATAGAGCTCTCTAATTGTAATTGTTACTAGTAAAAACTGAATTAGAGCTCTTTAATTCAATTCTTACTAGTAACAATTCTAATTACAGAGCTCTATAATTGTATTATTACTAGTAAAATGTGGATGCAAAAAAAAATCTTCCATGTGTGATGGCCATCATGTAAGAATCATAGTTCCCTTTCGGGGAACTGTCGACGCTGCGTGGTAACGCATTGGGAACCTTCTGCGTGATGTCGTCACTGAAGCACTCATGTATCTAGCCAATCGCGAAGCGAGACGTCAGAGACAGGTGACGTCACGGACCAGGAAACTATAAAGCACACTCGGATGCAGAGCACGCCAGCTTCTGTGTCTTCAGCAAGCGCTCTATGTTATCTTGTGTGTCTTATTTGGTGTTGTTTGTCCCGCTTCATTGCAAACATTATCTCTTCATCTGAGGACAAGAGCTCTGCAGTACACCATACATATATACATATATATATAGTGAAAAAGACACGAGTAAAATGGCGGAAGGCAGACAATTTAAGAAGTGTGTTCACCCATGTACAAGGTACATTCCAGATGGGGACCCCCATGTGTGTTGTCTGCCTGGGGGTTGAGCATGCACAGGCAGCTCTCGAGGGGGCTGTCTGTGTCCATTGCGAAAAGCTCACCCTCAGAGTTTTAAGATCATGCCGGGCACTCTTTAACAATAAAGAGGGTGCTCCGGTTGGCGTTCCCCGCGGGTCGGGTCCCGCTGTTGCTGAGGCGCAGCGGCGGCTTCATTCGTGGGGTTCGCAAATGGAGCTGGCAGAGGGGGTTGAGACGGGCGCAGCCTTATCTCGCCCTTTACCTGCCAGGCCCAGTGCCTCTTCTCAGGCGGCGGAAGCACGCGCAGCGGTTTCTTCCCCCCAGAGAGAGGCACCCGCGCTTCATCTCTCTTCCTCCGAGGAGGTTGATGTGATGAGCGTGGGGGAAGAGGAACCGCCATCCTCTTCCCCAGCACATGAGGAGCTCCTGGAGGTAGTGACCAGGGCTGTGGCCAAACTAAAAATCGACTGGCCAGCAGAGCGGGCAGATACAAAACCGAAAAGTAAGCTGGATGAGTGCTTTCTGCCCGCTCGGTCACTACCCCAGCGTCGGGGTTTGCCTTTCTTTCCTGACCTCCACACCGAGGTCTCGAGGTCATGGAAAATGCTGGCATCATATCGAGTGTTCAGCCCCCAGACCTCAATGTATAGTGACATCGTGGGGCTGAAACAGCAAGGCTATGCGGCGATGCCTCGGGTGGAAGAGACGCTTGCGGGCTATCTCTCCCCCGAATCTGCATCGTCGCTGAAAACCCCGACGTTGCCCACCAAGCCACTAAAAACCACATCAAGCTTGGTGGGCAAGGCTTACGCGGCAGCAGGTCAGGCAGCGGCATGCTTACACACCATGTCGCTCCTGCAAGCATATCAAGCTGACCTGCTGGGGGAAGTGGAGAATAGCGGGGAGGCCACGTATGAGTGCATCCAGGAGATCAGGATGGCAACTGACCTGGCTCTCCGTGCCACCAAAGAGACGGCAAAAGAAATCGGCCGCTCTATGGCAGCATTGGTGGCTACGGAGAGGCACTTGTGGCTGAACCTCTCGGACCTAAGGGAGCGTGACAAAGCCTCCCTTATGGACGCGCCGCTGTCTCCTGCGGGCCTCTTCGGCGACGCTGTTACAACAGTCGTCGAGAGGTTCCAGGAGGCTAAGAAACAGTCTGCGGCGTTCCAGAGGTTCATCCCCCGCAAACCTAGAAACCCTCCCCCCGAGGCTGCTGAGCGGGAGCAGCCTCGGCCATCAACGAGCACCTCAGCGCACCACAGAGCGCAACAAAAGATCAGCGTGGCCGCCCGTGCTCCCCCGCAGAGAGCTTGGGGATCTTCTAGGGGCAGAACGGACCTGCGCACCGTTATCCTGGCCAGGAAGGCTTCGAAGCGGTCCTGATATCTGTGGGTCAGGAACCGATGAGGGCGGCCCCCTCCGAAGGGAGCCGGCGAAAAAATATATCTAACAGCCGCTCCCCTTCGGCGCCCTCAGGGGACCGTTATGCCAACCCTGCCACCCAGTGTGCGTCAGGGCGCAGCGGTCTCTGCCGACCCTTGTTAGGGGCCACTGTTCGTCGAGTAATGCTTACGACAGACGCCTCTCTCACGGGCTGGGGAGCGATCATGAGTGGTCGCTCAGCTCAGGGTCTTTGGGAAGACCATCAGCTCTCTTGGCACATAAATCGGCTAGAGATGATGGTAGTGTTCCTAGCTCTAAAACACTTTCTCCCAGACCTGAGAGGTTACCATGTGTTGGTTCGTACGGACAACACTGCAGTGGTTGCATATATAAATCATCAGGGGGGTCTGCGGTCTCGCCGACTATATTACTTGGCCCATCAGATCCTCCTGTGGTCTCAAGGGAAGCTGCTCTCGCTGAGGGCAGCTTACATCCCGGGACATCAAAATGTGGGAGCAGATGCCCTGTCGAGGCAGGGGCCAAGGCCCGGGGAGTGGAGACTCCACCCAGAAGTAGTGGATCTCCTATGGAAAAATTTCGGTCGAGCGGAAGTCGACCTGTTTGCTTCGGGAGAGTCAACCCAGTGTCTGCTCTGGTACTCCCTAACACATCCAGCACCTTTGGGTCTGAATGCTATGGTACAGACGTGGCCGAGGCGGCGCCTGTACGCATTTCCCCTGATCGCCCTGCTCCCGGGAGTTCTGGAAAAAGTACGCCGAGAAGAGGCCAGTGTAATACTGGTAGCTCCATTCTGGCCAACCAGGATATGGTTCTCAGACCTAGTGTCACTACTCAACGGCTCCCTCATGAAGCTTCCTCTCAGACAGGACCTCCTATCTCAAGCGGGCGGCATGATTATACATCCCCGCCCAGAATGACTGAAACTATGGGCTTGGCCTCTGAGGGGACCAGACTCGTAGATGCTGGTCTCCCAACCGAGGTTGTGGAGACCATTCTTAATTCCAGAGCTCCCGCCACGAGGAAGTTGTATGCTTACAAATGGAATTTGTTTTCTACCTGGTGTAGACACAATAATACGGACCCTGTCCTTTCTTCTATTAGCTTTGTGCTAAAATTCCTCCAGGAAAAATTCTCGGAGGGCCTATCTCACTCAACCTTAAAGGTTTATGTTGCAGCAATTTCAGCATATCATCCTCTTGAGGGGAATATCTCGGTAGGTCGAGACCCCCTCATCACACGCTTCCTCCGTGGCACACTGAGGTTGAGGCCTCCAGTGCGCACAAGGGTTCCGACCTGGGACTTCCGACCTGGGACATCAAGAACATCTGAAAGTAAACTCATAATGAGAACACAACATGAAGTAGTTATGTGTTTTGAAACTATTTTTCAATTTTAAGAGATTCTGCTGTTTCTAAAATATTTAAAGCTACAGTGTTATAAGCCTGAGTCATTTGTACCAGTCGTACCATAAAGATTGTGTCTGAGATTGTGAGTGTGATTTTTGTTCTGTGATAATTCATTTTTATGAATTATCACAGAACATGAATTATGAACTTGATTGACTATTACTTGAATTCTGATTTGGATTGTGTTCCCTGTTAATATAATATATATTATATATATATATATATATAATATATAATATTTTGTAAATATTCTTGTATATATGTTTGTCAACTTAAGGGTTGCAGGGGGTGAGATGCCATTTATTTTGTATATTCATTTTTTTTTATGCCTTTTTTGATTTAGGGAAGTAAGGAAGTTGAGATGTATTTTATTTTCTTTACTTTTCTTTCAGGTAATTTCCCAGCTAACAGAATTTTGTTATTAGAACGTTCTCTAAATATTCGGTCCACTTTTCTTGACGTTACAGGAATGTTTTTATAAGGTATAATGTTCCTCAAACTTAACTTTGATTTAAAATTCAACATTGTAGGAACGTTGATTTGTAACATTCCAATAACATAAAATGTACAGTTTCCTTAATGTTAGTAGAATGTTATTTGAAGGTTTGTATGATGTTCCTGAAACATTCTTTCAATCATTCATACATCTGCTGTGAACAAGCACTGAAAGAAAGAAACAACTTTCTTCAGCCACAGCCTTAGATGAGCTGAAGATAAAAGACATTAAATCTCTGAAGATCTGATTAAACAACTTGTTCTTGTAACGTCTAGAAAACTGGATGTTTTAATGTTCCCAGAACCAACACCGAATATTTAGAGAACGTTCTTATAACAAAATTCTGTTAGCTGGGAACCACGGGTTTTTGCTAAAAAGTTGTTACTCAAGGGTGGATCATTACAAACTGATCCAGCTTATAGTATTAAATGAAAATAAGTCCTAATTATTAGACTGTGAAGTGTAAAATTGTGGTTAAACATTATAACTTCAAATAAAAGTACAGGGTGAAATATACATATAGTATATAAATAAATACCTCTGTGTCTAAACAAACACCACAAAATACATGGCTTTCTAAAAAGTTCATACTTATTAAAGTTAAATATAACATTCACATTACACAAACTGTATAGAATTAAGTGTACTATCTTATGTACTAAGTGTACTGCTTTCTACAGGTAAGGCCTATAATACAGTTCTTTGATTACACCTCTTCTCAGAAATTAAAAAACAAGCCTGGCTGTTTATTATGGCTGAATATTTCACCTAAAAAAGGCCTAATAAAATGAAATATATATTATTTAACTATGGATGTTTTTAAAATGTTTGTTTTTTAGAAACAAACATCATGTAATGCATTTAATTCAGATGAAAGCAGATATAAACCCACTTTCAATCTTAGCGGTGTGTCCATCGTTCTATCTGTTGTTCTCTGAAATGATCACAAGCTCTCTGGACCTGCTGTGGCCTGTAGCACAGATACCACAGTACATTTAGTGGTTCACTGTGGTAAAGAACATTTATTTATAAATGACCATCGGGACTGATAGCAGTGAAAAACAGGATGTGGTTAACTGCCACTGAACAGAATATATGTTTGATTTAGGACATGTTCTCTAAAGCCTTCAGACATCACACACAAGCAAATGCATCCAAAAGACTTCTTCAGTTCAGTTTTGTTTGAATGCATTTCATTAAAATTGTTGCTCTAATTAGAGTGTGAATGCTTCTTGTTTTTTTAACTGTTGGTAAATCTTGTCAAAAATCTCAGATAAGAAACAATGATAATATGTATCCATCCATCCATGTTGTTACAAAGTTTATTCTTAAAGAGTTTCTTTATGATGCCACATAATCACAACAAAATAATATCAGAACTAGAAGATAAAGAGACAACAGTACAGGTGATGCTGAGCAATATCATTATTCATGTGAATAAGTTTAAGACTAGTTAGAATAAGAAGTTAGAATTTCAAAGTTGCAGTAAAGTTCATACACAGCTTTGACAACTTGTTTTATCATATTCAATGCAATAAAAGAGCACAAAATAATATTACATTTTGAAAGGATGATTTAAGAAATATTATTCAATGGTGTATAAATAACTTCAGCCAGTGTCCAATCATCACGTCTCATCATAAAACAACCAAACTTTATTTTACCCTGAAAAGCAAGAAAAAAGAGAATATGATCGGCCTAAAGGTAATTGCAATTTTATATTAATGAATGAGAGATTCTGACCTGAACACTGTTGTGAATCCAGTTCTGGTGTATGTCATTAGTGCTTGAACAACCTTTAAATGAGAAAACAATTATACAGAAACATTTTAAAAAATATAATAATAGTATATGTAACCTGATGGTATTATACATGGAAATAAAATCATGTTCAAGTGAAATTCACCTTTCTGCAGTCCTGTTGTTCTCTGACACACACAGACACTTGACAGCAGTAACAGCAGCAGAAGCACACAGATGACAGGCAGCCACAGACTGATACTGATGATCACTGGATCATGACTGATATCATCAATGTCCTGCTGATCCACATCATTGCAGATTTCTAATTCTGTTTGATTCATGGGATGTAATTATTTATTTGATTTTTTTTTTTTTTTTTTTTTTTTTAATGAAACTAGGAATGACAGAATAATATGAAAAAAACACTACCTTCATAGTCCAGTTTAGTGCAGTGAGTTTGTTCAAGTCTGCTTTCAGTGCAGCAGTAGAGCATCAGATCAGTGTCAGTGATGTTCATCAGAAGCAGAGAGTGAGTGTTTGTGGAAGAACTGAGAGCTTTTATCCGTCCTGTGTAACTTGGGTGAATATAAGAGGGCTCTGGTTTAGATTCTGTCCCATAAACATATTCAAGTTTCAGGATTCTGACAAATGTTTGGTTTCCATTTATAATGATCCATGTAATCTCTTTATCATCTTTAATGTTACAGGGGAGTGTGTTGTTTCCCCTGGATGAACTTTCACTGATGATCCTTCAGTGAGAATCATTAAGACACCAAAACCTGGAGAGATGAAACAATAAATTCATTTGGTTTATATGGAAAATGTGAATCCATGAAAAACTTACTTGACAGCAATCACTTGACAATCTGGATCTCATTGACATATATCATGTAGCAGATTTTTTTTATCAAAAGCAACTTACAAACGAGGAATAAACAAAATCTACAGCATCAGTGAAATTAGAGCACTTAATAATTTCATATATACTCACACATAAATTGTCTCAGGATCATTTCTCTCCTTTTTGTGGTTTGTAGACAGTTTGTGATTTTTGTGACAGAGTTCAGTCTCTCTCTCTCAGATCATCAACTGCTGTAAAGATGTGTCAAAGGCACAAATCCCTCCTTAAAGGGGTGGTTCAGTGTTTTTTTTCTAGGCTTGATTGTGTTTTTGGGGCACAGTTTAACATGTCTTAATGCTTCTTTTTTTGAAAACGCTGTATTTTTCATATATTTTACCTTTATTCTACACCTCTGTTTCTACTGTCATATGAACGGCTCGTTTGACTTCCTGGTTATATGAAGCCACTCCCTCCGAAATATGCAATGTGCTCAGATTGGTTAGCTGGCCCAGTGTATCGTGATTCGCTGAAGCGTCCGGAAATGCCACGCCCCTTATCATCCGTTGTTTAATTTATAGCATGAACGACTGTTTGTCTATGAACATAGAAGTTTTTTGGAGAAGTAACAGTTTATAACAGATTATAATGGGTTCTAAATCTTTTGACGTGTCGCGTCGCGCCGCTCGCGTCCGGTGTACACAACTCTTCCTCTTCCACATGCTGTGCAACATGGCCTCGCCCACTTTGTTGCATGTTCCCGGGGGCGTGTTTTGCAGGGTTTATGATGTCACCAACCCGGGAAGAAGCTCGTTGTAGTCCAAACCGGTCGTTTTTGTAGGCATTAAACTGCCATAACTTTAAAAGACAATATCTCCGTTTGCATTGAACTTTCAGCGCTGTAACTTTGCAGATACTGTTTATGCTCAAGCAGCAACATTACACACTAACTAAAGTTAAAAAAGTGAAATCGCATTGAACCACCCCTTTAAAGGTGGTACAGAGGATGTTTTCGTCGACTGAGTTTTTGAAATGAGCGTTTGAAATGATACACATTTTACGACTAGCTAAAACATTCTGACTGTGCTCAACATACAGCGATAATTTCGATGATTACGATGATCGCGTAAACGATTGGCTGATGTTTTTAAGGCCCTACCTCGTGCACAGATGATGTATATTAATAATATTCCTTTCAGTGCACCTAATAAATAGTCTTTTATCACTTAGTAAACACAGTTTCAAGTAATATTGCAAAAATGTATAAAACAAAACATCCTCTTTAGCACCTTTAAATAGACTGTCAGTGCAGCTCAATATTTCTAGATAACTATACATACAATTCTTTAAATTAAAGCAAGGTTACAAAATAAATGTTAACACCCAGATAGCAACACTGTGTCTGCCCAAATCCGGCCCACATCTGGCACATGCAGAATGATGATCTGGCCCACATGTGGCAGGAATGATGGCACTTGGGCGGACCGCTCCTGTTTGCCAGATCTGGACCACAAGCAGGCCACAAAAATGCCAAATGTCAGCCAAGAGCAAAGAACTGGACCTTATCTGATCCACAAAATCTTATGTATTATTTATAGAGTCATTTCAACATTAACAAGCCTGTTTTCAAGCAGAATCACTGAGGGAAAGAAGAAAAAAAGAGATGAGCAGAAACACAAGAACTACAACTGACTTCAGTCACAGCCTTAGAGGAAATCAACTAAAGATAAAAGACATTAAATCTCTGAAGATCTGAATAAACAACTCCACAAACAGCATTACCAGCTTCACTTATTACTAACCTGACTGACTTTATTTCTGTCACACGTCTACAGAAGCTCTTATTGAGAATTACCAGGTTTAACTCGTTTGTTACATTTGAGGTTACCATGATGGTGATTGATATTTCCATTAGTTGGCCTCTTAACTTTCAACATATATAACTGTCTTTTCTGACTGCTGTGATAGTGTGTTTACCAAACACATTAGCAACAGTAATAAAAATTGAAATGAGATCAGGTGTTGGCTGTTAGCCGTTGGTGATTTTACTAATCAATGATGTTGTTTAGATGAAAAAAAATGTTTTACGCCATTAATACACTAACGTTACAAACCCTGTGTTCGTGACATGAGCTTGAGCTGTATTGCAGAAATAATTATTATTTTTTTTTTAAAAAAGGTACTTTGAGATGACACACTAAGACATCAAGAATCAGCACATGAATCTCAACTATGGTGACAATCAAAAGCATCATGTAGCCGCAATGCATGCTGGGTACTATAGTACAAAACTCCCAGAATGCATCAGAGCATTATGCAGCTGATCTAATTGTCTAAATATTTTGTTTATTGTCACCATCATTGAGATTCATATGCTGATTACTGATATCTGTGTTTGTCAACATAGTTTTCCTTCTTGTGTTTTTATTTATTTTCATCTTCTAAGTGATTTCTGCAAAACATCTGGATTTCATTTTGCAGTAACATTTATATTCAATTATTATGACTTCAGTGAAGCAGGCTATTTGATAGCTAATTGTTGGACACAGTGTTGTTCACAGGCTATATGATGATTACAAAATCACTAATAGTTAACAATGATCACATGATCATGTTTCAGTTTTCTTTGCTACTGCTAATGTGTTTGACAGAAACACTACCACAGCAGCCAGAGAAGACAAATATATGTTAAAAGTTAAGAGGCCAACTAATGGAAACATCAATCACCATCATGGTAACCTGAAATGAAACAAACATGAGAGTTAAACTTCTGTTAATTCTCAGCAGGGAGCTTCTGTAGACGTGTGACAGAAATAAAGTCAGTCTGGTTAGTAATAAGTGAAGCTGGTAATGCTGTTTGTGGAGTTGTTTAATCAGATCTTCAGAGATTTCATGTCTTTTATCTTCAGTTGATTTCCTCTAAGGCTGTGACTGAAGTCAGTTGTAGTTCTTGTGTTTCTGCTCATCTCTTTTTTTCTGTTTCCTTCTTTCCTTCAGTGATTCTGCTTGATAACAGGATTGTTAATGCTGATTGTTAATGACTCTATAAATAATATATAAATGTGGATCAGATAAGGTCCAGTTCTTTGCTCTTGGCTGACATTTGGCATTTCTATGGCCTGCTTGTGGTCCAGATCTGGCAAACAGGAGCGGTCCGCCCAAGTGTCATCATTCCTGCCACATGTGGGCCAGATCATCATTCCGCATGTGCCAGATGTGGGCCGGATTTGGGCCGACACAAAGTTGCTATCTGGGCAGGCATTCCTAAAACAGAGACTACAATAGATCATTTGGTCACACTTTATATCAGTTGGCCTTATACTATGTATTTAACCAGTTATACTTGCAAGCTGGTGCACTGTAATTAAATATAAAGTTATTGCATTAATTAACATTTGTAGTATACACTGTTAACTTTACCCCTAACTGTAACCCAACACTTACCCCAAACTCCCTACTTTACTCTTAAACTTAACCATACCTCAAACTCAGGGAGATCTGCTATGATTGGAGACAACCGTGGGTGAAGAAGAAAATCATGCAGTTTAAACACAACAGATTGTTAAAACATAAAATGCTTATGAAGTGTTTAAACATTTAATTTAGTGTTCTAAACCATTTTAGTGGTGCTTTTGAAAATACTCACATACTTACAGTATGGGCAAAACTTTGGCAACTAACTCAACCCATAGGTAAAATCTGGATCAGAACATGGGCTGGATCAGGATGGATTCTTTTGATTCAGGCTAGCAAACAGCCTTTCAATGTCATCCTGACAACTGCAGTCATGTCTGCTCACAACCTAGCAACCCTAACTGCATGAACAGTAAAGGGGGAAAAACTGATGACTGTGCCATTGTGATACCATGGTACCATAGTAGACACAATTCACAGTTTCTCACAGAAAATTAACATTTTTTAAAAGAAAGCTCAAAGAAATAAAAAAGCTGAAACCGATGTCTAGCTCCTGACTTCCACACTCCACTAACATGACTACTAGTAACTCCTGATAGGAAGTGTGATGCAAGTCTGAATGACTGAAAAAAACATGGAAATGTTAGTATGATGATGTGCGCTGGAACAACTGCAATCTAAAACTACAAATAAAGTATGATCAGCATCTAGTTTGGGTGGTGGTGGATGTTTTTAGTGTGTACAGTCTTTTCTTTGTCTTGTTTTCTGTAATGTCAAGCAGGCTTACTGGAGTTCATGTTTTAAAGAGGGAGAGTGCCTGATTTCAGCGTCTGATTTGTTTGATTCAGACTGAATGGCTAGCAATCAATGTAAAAGAACCGACACAAAAACAGTGATTCATGTACAAATCTGAAAATGTAGAGAGCAATTCTGCCGCTAGGTGTCAGAAATGGGCTTAACCAAAGTCTTCAGTAGGTGTCTTAACAAAGAGGCCTAATACACCTGCAGAAAGCAACAGTATTTGTTCACATTTATCTCAACAGCAGGTAGTGGCAGGTGCTTTCTTCATGTATTATAAAGAAATAATAATAATAATAATAATAAACTGTTTAATATGTATATTTCACCACCAAAAATCAGACAGTGAAACATTTAGTATAATAAAATATAAAAAAAACATATTATTCAACAAATGTTTGTTTGTTTTTTATTATAACTAATTAAATGTTGATAAAATTAATTAATCCACACTAATGTCCTTTTAAACAAACATCATGCAATGTATTAAAGACAGATATAAACCCCAATTGCATTCTGAATGGTGTGACCATCTTTCCATCCATTGTTCTCTGAAACGATCAAAAGCTTTGTGGACCTGCTGTGGTTTGTAGCCCAGATACCACAGCACATTTCTACCATTATTAGTGGTTCATCGTGGTAAAGTGCTCTATGTAGTTATAAATGGCTGATTCCCACGTAGAAGGCGACGTTCTCAGGACCTTGTGCAACATTCCCTAAAAGTTCTCTAAAGGTGACGAAAATTCCAAACCTTTACAGAACATTCGGGACGTTCCTAAAACGTCCTCTTTTGGTAATGAAAGTGCTGCAGTTCAAGATTCCTTATATGACTTTAGGGGGACGTTCAATTTTGGTTATTTTATGGTCAAAAAAAGAACATTGCAAAGAGGACATTTGGGAAGTTAATAGAACGTCTTATAGTAAGAATTTTCATCACCTTTAGAGAACTTTTTACGGTGGCCGAGAGAGCTCAACGCGCTGCAAATGAAGAAAACACATGCAAATAGAAAAAACACCAGCAAATAAAGAAAACATCTTCATCAGTTTGACAAGACATGCGCTGCAAATTCCACAACACTTACAAAAAAACAAACGCGCTGCAAACTGCACAACACTAACAAATAGTGAAACGCGCTGCAAACTCTACAACACTTTTGTTTGTTAACATTCTGATCGTATGTGCATTATGAGCAGGCCTATTTGCAGCGCGTTTGTCTATTTGTAAGTGTTGTGAAATTTGCAGCGCATGTGTTGTCAAACTGATGAAGATGTTTTCTTTATTTGCTGGTGTTTTTTCTATTTGCATGTGTTTTCTTCATTTGCACCGCGTTGAGCACTCTCGGCCACCGTAACTTTTAGGCAAAGTTGCGCAAGGTCACGAGAACATCGCCTTCTGTGTGGGTGTTTTATAGAAAATAATAAAGTTTGAAGTCACCGTTATGGAGGTGAGTGTTTGCTTTAGATGGGCTCTTGATTCTTGATATTTTAACATTAGGTTTTCTCTGAATCATCAATACATAATCAACTTCATCTAACCAGAATTTCTCTTGCTATTTTCGCATAATTGAATGTGCTTCAGAAAGACACAGTTATAACAGAGAGCAACTAACGCTAAAAAAGTCAAGGGTCAAGAGCCCAACTAAAGCAAACGCTAACCTCCATAACGGTGACTTTGAAATTGACTATTTTCAATAAAACATCAACATCTAAAAGTTTTATATGAAAAAATAGTCAAACTGGATTGTAATAAGTAAAGATGCTCAGATCTAGACAGATCTGTTAGCGTTGAATGTTCTGTTGCTGCTGGTCATGTGACAGTGTTTTCAGCTATTTAAATAAGGAGATTTTACTTTACTGCCAGTCATTTGACCGTTTTATCATCTAAATGTTTTGTTATTGTATTAATTACAGATTATTTTTGTAATTTTACATAAATTTGTATGTAATACAAAATACTGTATAAAAATACAGCCAAACAGAGCATGGGAAACGAAAGTGGGCTGCCTACACAAAACCTGCATGGGCCCAAAGGTACAAAAGTTGTTCTGGGCCCGAACAGGCTGGCACACACTGGGCCATCATGGGCTTAATGTGGGCAGTTCGCTAGTGTGAACAGCTCACAGAGAGCCCGCAGTGAGCCCAAAGCTGTTGGCCTCGCCTGGGCAAGCCCGCACTGGGCCTGTTTAGGTTTGTTGTGGGCTGGCCCTAGCCCACTGTGCCCACAAAAAGCCAGCATGGGCCCCGCAGGGGAATGTTTGCAGGGGATGGTTACGGTTTTGTTTTTATCAGCCCTTATCAAGATCAAGATCTTCTTGTTTTCACACATACTGTATACAGTACGCACTGTACAAGTACGTTGGAGATTTCAATCTCTGTCTCTCTTTTAGTTCGTCGGCCCACTAGAGTTGGAGTGACCTGCTGTAAGACAGTGTCGAAGGCAAGAATCCCTAATGACATGAAACTGATTGGATACAAGCATCAGAATGCTCTGAGTCCATGTGTGGATGCTATAATGTAAGCTCTCTCTACACAGAGCAGTTTCACAGACGTTACTATGCCTGATATTGCGTTAATTTCAGTGGTACTGTATATCTATCCTGCAGATTCTACACAGAGAAGGACAAGTACTGCTCTGATCCAAAAGCACGCTGGATTCGACAGAGACTAGAAGGTATAACCCTAATATTAATATAACATCTTAATATGATGCTTATATATTGATAAAAAAAAAACTCATAACATGGTCATCTTTCCTCCAGGTGTGAAGGATATAGAGGACTGAGCCAATAGAAGATGCTGAAAATCTTTCTATATATCAATCCATCTATCTATAAAAAGAGAATATATATTATGTAAGTTTAAGCAAAAAAGTACCATTAAATACCCTTTTAGCTTATGTGAATGTTAAAAGATGTTTCACTTAATTGCTTTGTTTTAGTTTAGAAATATTTCATGTGCGCCATCTAGTGGAGAACAGCACCTAATGCACAGAGTAGGTCATGCAATTTATCAGCCAAATAAAGTGTCAACCTGTGTTTTCTTGGCTAGCAACTAAACAATTAAAACATGTTATGGGATCTTAAACAGACAAAGACAAAAACAGAGTAAACATTAAGCAAGTAACAACTTTGCATACTGTACATACTATAGGGGGAGTGGCTTTGTTGCATCAGATATGTCACTTTGCTTTTTTGTCCTGTACAGCTGATTGGTCCAGTTTTGGTTTGCAACCTCTAACCCCCGTGAACACTGCTAAAACCAATCCCTGCTTGAGCCAGAAAAAAAAAAAAAAAGTTTGCTCAAACTGATCCCAAACTTACCTGGGTAGCAACTGAAACTGGCTTCATGCAACATGCTTTAGGTGTTAAAAAACCCCTTTGTCACTGGCAGATGGTTTTGCATGTTTTTAACTGACTGTAGGTAAAAATTCTCTTAATCCAGTGCTCGACTTGTTTTCTGTTCTCAAGTATCAAAATCATGTTTTACAAAGGGACAAACGAAACAAATTCAGCACCCGAATGAGTGGTTTGATTCATGCTGTGAACAATCCATGGAAAAGAACTGATTCAACTCAAAAGAGAGATTTATTTACAAATCATAGATGATCCTCCTCGAATCATCAACATGCTGACAATACACTAGGCTACATAATGTGACTTAATGGTTAGAGAATGTAGAGAACAATTAATGAAAAATGTATTTGACCAAAGAGGCCTTACCTAAAGTGTTTGTTCCCGTTCCCATTCATTCCAGGTATTATAGAGTTCTTTAATAAAGAACTCCTTTCAGAAAATGAGAATTATGTTTATTCCTCCACCAAAAATCACCAGTGAAACATCTCTAGTAAAATGAAAAATACACATGCCTATTATTTAATCTCCTCACTGCTTTTTTTAAACTAAATGTTGATTAACTGAACCAATCTACTCTAATGCCCACTGTGAAGGCCTCATGACATGACAGCCAGTAGCACAGTTCCTCAACAAACCGTCCATACTGGCGTGATGAATACGATCCTCAACTGGATGGAACTGAAATAAATACTTTGATTGTTGCGATTCTATCAGACTTATGATAGCAACCTGATTCGTAACAAAGCACTGTTCGCCAGAGGAGAACTGGCCCCCCGACTAAGCCTGGTTTCTCCCAAGGTTTTTTTTTCTCCATTTTAACACCTATTTGCCACTTGTTTGCCACCTGATGTCACCTGTTGGAGTTTGGGTTCCTTGCTGCTGTCGCCTTTGGCTTGCTTAGTTGGGGACACTTGACATTTGATATTCAACAGTATTCTTGACATTTATTCAACAGTGCTTTGATCTGCCTGCATTGACACTATTCTTTAAGAGCTGCTGTGCAGCAAAAAATATGTACCAGTTATCAATGTAAAGCTGCTTTGACACAATCTGCATTGTAAAAAGCGCTATATAAATAAAGGTGACTTGACTTGACTTTTAAAGGAACATCATTTGTGGTAAGAATATCTTTCCATTTGTTGTTCTCTGAAATTATCACTTGCTTTCTGGACCTGCTGTGGTCTGTATCACAGATACCACAGCATATTTCTCCCAGTGGTTCATTGTGGTGAAGCGCTATATGTGTGATTATAAATGCCAGTTGTGTCTGAAACCTGTGAAAAACAAGATGTGGTTAATGGTCACTAAACTATGTGTTTGGCATGAAAAACATTTAGGACATGTTCAAATTCATTACCATCACTCACAAACAAATGCATCCAAAAGAGTTTTACTTCATTTCAGTTTTGCTTCTTGCTTTTTTTAACTGTTAGTAAATCTAATCAAAAATCACAAATAGGGAACACACTGATAATAACTGTATGCATCAAGCCAATGTTGTTAAAAGTTTAATCTGAAAGAGGTGCTTTATGATGGCATATAATTACAAAAAAAATAGTTTTAACATATTCATTGTGAAATTAATAACTTTCAAATGTGTATATGAGCACAAAACATAATGTTAGGTGTATAATGGAATTTTGAAATGATGATTTAAGAAAATTATTCAGTGGTGTATAAATAACTTCAGCCAGTGTCCAATCATCATGTCTCATCATAAAACGACCAAACTTTATTACAGCGTCCATATCATTAGTTCTTGAACAACCTTTAAATGAGAAAACAATTATTCAGAAACATATTAAATATAATTTAAACATTATTTTAATGCTGTCTAATGTTAACATAAAAGTAAAATCATGTTCAAGTGAAATTCACCTTTCTGCAGTCCTGTTGCTCTCTCAGTAACACAGCAGAACACACAGACGACAGGCAGCCACAGACTGATACTGATGATCACTGGATCATGACTGATATCTTCAGTGTCCTGCTGATCTTCAGTGATCACATCTACATGCAACAATACAAAAAATAGATTTCTAATTCAGTTTGAGGTTTTATACATGCAAAATAAATGTGGTCACTTTGTCACATACTTTAAGTGAAAACTATAGACTGTCACAAACCTCCGATCACCACTGAGGGCACCCTCACCCCCCTTGGACTACATTCCCATCCTCGTACCTCACCCCCACCTGAACCTCATTTCCCTGGACTATTTAAGACTCCCACGCCCATCATGCTTTGCGAAGTCTTGTTTTGCATTACTGAGCGTTATGATAATCTTGGACTGTGTTTACTGCCCTGCTACATCTCTGCCTGTTACCGTTTACCCTGTTTTGCCTGCCCTGACTCTGAGTTTGCCCTGCCTCTGACACTGTCTTTGCTGGTATCTGACCCTGCCTGCGATAAAAGCTGCAAATGGATCTCTCTTAGTCTGCCTCGTTACAAAACACACACACAAAAAAATGTTCAATAAAATAATATGGAAAAAATACCTTCAAAGTCCAGTTTTGTGCAGTGAGATTGTTCAAGCATAAAGTCCATGCAGCAGTAGAGCATCAGATCAGTGTCAGTGATGTTCATCAGAAGCAGAGAGTGAGTGTTTGTGGGAGAACTGAGAGCTTTTATTCGTCCTGCGTAACTTGGGTGAATATAAGAGGGCTCTGGTTTAGATTCTGGCCCATGACCATATTCAAGTTTCAGAATTCTGACAAATGTTTGGTTTCCATTTGTAATGATCCATGTAATCTCTGTATCTTTAATGTTACAGGGGAGTGTTGTGTTTCCTCCTGGATGAACTTTCACTGATGATCCTTCAGTGAGAATCATTAAGACACCAAAACCTGGAGATGAAAAAAATAATTGAGAGCAATCACTTGACAAACTAAATGTTGGTGATTATTGACATTTAATTATTTGCCAAATGTTTTATGTATGTTGGAAAGAAACTTATAAATAATGAATATCACAAATATTTTATCATATAAAAGTCAACAATATCTATAGAATCGGTGAAATACGATTTTTGGATTTCCTTTGAATTTCTTGATAATTTCACATTGAATATGTCAATATTTATATGTGATATTCAATATGTGTATTACTCACATATAAATTGTCTCGGGATCATTTTCTCGCTCTCTTTTTTGTGGTTTGTAGCTATTTACATCACAGTTTTGTGATGATTTTAATCTCACTCTCTTTCAGATCATCAACCTCTGTAAGGGCGTGTCAAAGGCACAAATCCCTCCTGAATTAATGTCCACCAATGAGGTTTATTCTCATCAACCTGGATCTTCTCTGATCCAGCTTACTTCAGGCTAATTTGAAACTGCAGGTATTGTGTTGGAGGGTTAGAACTAAACTTTGATCCTGCCAAACGACTACATCAATATAAAACAAATATCTGACAAGCAAATAAAAGTTTGTTATGGGATGCATAAACATGGCATTGTGATAAAGAGAAATAGACATGAAAAAAAGTAATAGCATATGTGAAGTGTACACCTGCAAACAAGAACAAAGATTAAAAAAAATCATCATATCTTCTAAAGAACTATTATAGAGGTGTTTCTATCAGTCCTGAGGCAAAAGACACCATCAAACAAAATAATCCAGTTAACTATAAGCAACAAGCATCTCTAAAATATTTATTCACGTGGCAGTTTCTCAAAATTACCTTTCACTGTGGTGGTACCCAAGTAGCATGTGTATCATCATGGCAAGCGGACGCTTTTGCAAGTTTGTTTCAATTGAATGTAGGTAAATATTTGTTTTAATCCAGCTCGTCTTGTTTTCTGTGTTCTCGAGTATCAAGGTCATGTTTTAAAGAGGGAGATACCACTTCAAACAAGTTCAGCACGCAATCTGTTTGATTCAGGCTGAATGGCAAACAATCAATGGCAAAGAGCACATTCAAGAGTGATTTATTTATGAATCTGAAAAAGTAGAGGGCAATTCCGCCACTAAGTGTCAGAAATGGCCTTAACATTAAAGAGGCTTAATGTGCAGAGAGCTACAGTATCTGTTCACATTCATCTCAGTAGCAGATGATTTCTCCAGGTATTTAGTTCTTTGATGAGAACTTTTTGCCGAAATTGAAAAAGAAAAAAATAACAGTGTGTATTATGTCTATTTCACCTAAAAAAAATCAGGCACTGGTGAAATGTACTATACTAAAATGCATAGCATTTCACAAACTATGGATGTTTTTAAAATTCACACCTGTTTGTTTTTTGTTTTGTTTTTTGTTTGTTTTTTTAGAACTAATTAAATGATGGTTAAATGTTGATCCACACTAAGGCCTTTTTGAACAAACCTCATGCAATGTATTAAAGTCTTCTGAGCTGATATAAACCTTATTTTTAATCTTACTGGTGTGTCCATCTTTCCATCCGTTGTTCTCTGAAATGATCACATGCTCTGTGGACCTGCTGTGGTCTGTATCACAGATACAACAATACATTTCCCCTATCAACGGTGGTTCATTGTGGTAAAGCGCTATATACATATGCTTTCCGGTGAACAAGATGTGGTTAACTGTCACTAAACTGGGTATGAAAAAAAAAAAACAATACATGTCTCTACCTTTAGACATAAATCACAAGGAAATGCATCTAGGAAGAAAAACACTTGTTAATTCTTCATTTCATTTTGTTTGTATGCACTTATGCACTTATTAGAAGTGTTGCTCTAATTAGAGTGTGTCTGTCCAATGTGTGTAATGCATCTTGCTTTTTTAACTTTTGCCACAAGGGCTACATCTCATCAACAATCACAGACAGGAAACAAGCCACCACCTTTAAAAACCTTTGTTGCGAGAGAGAGGCATTTTGATGCCATAAATCACAAAAAAAAATATTAGATAATATTATAATATATTATCAGAGCTAATATTTACAAAAGTATAGGCCATGGCAAATTTTATTATCACGGGCATTAGATATTTAAAGTCAGAAAATGTCATACATACATTGAATAAAAAGTTCAATACACAATTCAATAACAATCTAATATATATGCACACATCAACAGAGAAGAGGGCCGTACATTATTATTTGTACTTATTTGATTATTACAATGATAATGATACTTACGAATTGTATTAAGGACAAAAGATTAAGTTAAGGGAATTTTGAATTAAGGAATATTATTTAGGTGTATACAGAACTTCAGCCATTGTCCAATCATCTCAATTCATTTCATCCTGGAAAGCAAGATAAAAAGAGGATGTGATAGGCCTATTCCGTAATTGTAAACTACTAATAAACAGACTAACGTATAAGAGTTTCTGACTGACCTGAACAATATTGTGAATCCAGTCCTGGTGCGGGTCATTGTTCTTGCACAACTAAATGAGAAAACAATTATTACAAAATATATATTAAATAATCATGGGTATTTATGGAAATAAAATCATGTTCAAGTGCACTTTTCTGCAGTCCTGTTGCTCTCCAACACACACAAACTTTTGACATCAGTAACAGCAGCAGAAGCACACAGATGACAGGCAGCCACGGGAAGATATTCATGATCACTGACTCATGTATGATAGTTTTGGTATCCTGCTGCTCTACATCATCAATGCTTTTCTACATCACCTAAGAGGGCCATGGGATGAGGTGTATAGGGGAGATTATGCTTTCAAGGGTTTACTTTTTTCATTGCTCATTTGTTTTTTTGGTTTTTTCATTTTAAATCAATATTGACATATAGAATTGTCTGAAACACATACCTTCAAAGTCCAGTTTAGAGCAGTGAGTTTGTTCAAGTCTGCATTCAGTGCAGCAGTAAAGCATCAGATCAGTGTCAGAGATGTTCATCAGAAGCAGAGAGTGAGTGTTTGTGGAAGAACTGAGAGCTTTTATCCGTCCTGCATAACTTGGGTGAATATAAGAGGACTGGTTTAGATTTACCTCCATACAGATATTCTATTTTCAAAATTCTGACAAATGTTTGGTTTCCATTTGTAATGATCCATGTAATCTCTGTATCATCTTTAATGTTACAGGGGAGTGTTGTATTTCCTCCTGGATGAACTTTCACTGATGATCCTTCAGTGAGAATCATTAAGACACTGAAACCTGGAGATGAAAAAAATAATTGGCAGCAATCAATTAATACAACGGAACACCTCAATGTTGCAATAAATCACAACAACATGACACAACAACCTTTTAAACATCTACAAACTCTCAGACTTTACAAAACAAAGTCTCAACTGAGCTCAAGTGCACAGAAAGGCCATAAGTAAACCAGTATACTTCAAAACGGTCTTGTCAATATAGCGGATAAATAAAACAATGTTAAGTAAAATTAAATAGTCATAGTCTACTGTATGTGCTGCTTTGAGCCTCATCATCAGCTGCAGTCATTTCCTCATCTAATAAATCAAACACCTGCGACCAGCAACTACCTGCTAATGCACTCACATTCACGTAAAGTAGCCTTGTTGACATGTTTTGGGTGAATAAAGGCAAAATGCACATGATATAGTACCTTCAGTGCCCTTAGATGGCAATATTGCTTCTTTATAGCAGAAACAAACTGCTGCAGAAAAAGTTAGCTGCCATGAAAAATTTAATTTGTAATTGCATTACTCATCACAAATGTAGTGGAGTAAAAAGTACATTTACTTGCTCAAAAATGTAGTGAAGTAGAGAAAGTTGCCAATATTTTTGATACTTTGATACAAAGTAGACAAAAATATAGAAAGAAAGAGCTTTATTGCCAGGTATGTTTACACATAGGAATTTGTTTTAGTGACAGAAGCTCCGCAGTGCAGCAGAACCTGATTTTGCTGAGTTCAACATGTTTGAACAACATTCAAATCAACCAATCAGATTTGAGGGACAAGTTTACAGATTATGCCAAGTTTTTAGGCTTAAAATCATGAATTGGTGCTTCTACATCAGTGTTATTCATCTATAATTTCCCTCTGATTTTTGGGATAACTTACGGGTAGGGTTAGGTTTAGGGGTAGGAATAGGGTTAAGTCTGAAAATTTTCAGACTGAAATGTTGTTCTAGGATCAACAAAATATGCTGATGTGCAGTGACAGCAACAAGACAAGACACAGATAATAATAATAATAATAATAATACTTAAGTACAGTAACTAATTATACATTTACTCAAGTACTTTAGTACTTTTACTTCACTAAATTAATGAGTAATATTTTATCAGAGTATTTGTACTTGATTTGAGTACTTTGTCCACACTGATCCTCTGTATGCATTTGATAAGACTAACAATAATTTGTACACTTTTTAAGGTAAACAGTAGCCTACCTTCTATACGGAAGTTTCAGACGTTTTCCTGTTACACACATGGATTTCCTGATACAGGAACTCGGGGGCTTTAACACATTTTTTTTCAAGAGCTATAGACCACATCTCCTCTAAATATGTTTTTTGCTGAGAAGCATTATTACATTTAGCATATAAAAAGATTCAAAGAGTGCAAGTGATCTTGAAAAAAAGACTGAAACGTGGCTGAGATTTCAATTACTTTTAATATTTGTAGTATATTCTTGAGTCTCCCGCTATGCTTTGAAAATATCTTTCCACAGAGCTATTTGTCCATTTGTATCTTGCTTGCTGACACAGCAGAGGGTCACAGGAAGTAGCTATTGTAGACCAGAAAAGTAAGGGTATGTTTGAAACTTAAAATAATTAATTAAAATGCAGCATCATCAATGATCAAATCCATAGTGGTAATTCATTATAGTATTGCAATAGAAATGAAGTTGAATTAATGAGTTTTTAACTGAAACATTTAATGTATTGTGCAAGCATTCAGTTGAAATCTTTTCTTTTTTTTTTCCTCTGTGGTCATTGACCTTTTATATGTGCACATAAAGCTTCACCTCAAAAACCACTTAACAAGATATCTATTTTTGCTTTGAAAATGAACATTTTTCCAGTGAACTTAGTCATGGTCATTATATTTCACTATGCAGTATTAGACCTCACCCTGCCAAGTGCACTTGTAAGTGTCTAAACCTCAAATGCACTCACAGTCTGCTTTGCATTTTGTTTTGGAAATCTGAATGGAAATAGTGGTTTATACAATCCTCAGGTCCTTTTTGCCAGACGATTAAGCCTCAACGCTATTGCTAAATTTGAATACTTTAGGTACACTTTAAATATCTTGCATTTAAAGACTGATATTTTACAGTACACTCTTAAAACAGATGTGTTAAAAACAACACAACCTGTGTTATATTTTAACACACCTGTGTGTCTAGTTAAGGACAACACATTTTGTGTTACTTTTAACTCAACCAGTGTGTTGTTTTTTCTTAATACAGGCATAAAATATTTAACACACTAATGTGTGTGAGAGAGAGAAAAACAACACTGTGTCCAACACAACATGTGTTAACTCTCATCCAATCACATTGCTGCTACGTCACTCCGCAAGCCGTTAAGCAAGTTTGTGCCTCTTTCTTCATTGGTGGATGACTTAACACATGGGTGTGTTAAGATATAACACAGGTTGTGTTAAAAACAACACAACCTGTGTTATATCTTAACACATCCGTGTGTCTAGTTAAGGACAACACATGTTGTGTTACTTTTTTAACTCAACCAGTGTGTTATTCTTCTTAACACAGGCAGTGTTAAAATATTCAACACACTAATGTGTCATAAATCACACAATTTGTGTCATAGATGTGCTATTTTTGACCAGTTAAAATTAATGCAATACACACTCTTAGAAAGGATGTTAAAACTGACTCAAAATGTGTTAAATTCTTACACATCAGTGTGTGAGTTTAGGGACGACACTTGTTGTGTTAATTCTGACACATTCATTGAGTCAATGATTTTAACACAGTAAATGTGTCAGGAAGGTGATCTGCTGCTAACAAGCAGAATCACCAAAGGAGAAAATCACAATTTTTAAGTCACCATTGTGGAGATGAGGGTTTGCTTTAGTTGGGCTCTTGACCCTTGACTTTATAATATTAGATTTTGTTTGGGTTGTTGTAATAGCTAGTCAAACAAAGATAAAAGATAATCAGGTGATGTTGGTTATGTTTGCACATAATCATTATTTGACCTGAATAACTGAACTCGTTTAGAATTCAATCACTGAGTTAGATTTACATTATTGATTACAGCAGAACTGTGATTCTACAGCACAAGATCAGCTTTTTCAATATAATCTGAATCTGTTATAACTCAGTTACAGCAACCCAAACAAAATCTAATATTAAAAAAGGTCAAGGGTCAAGAGCCCAACTAAAGCAAAGCCTGATCTCCATGATGGTAACTTAAAATTGTGATTTTCTCCTTTGATTCTGCTTGTTAACAGCAGATCACCTTCCTGACACATTTAATGTGTTAAAATCATTACACAATGAATGTGTCAAAATGAACACAAGTCATCCATCGACATAGACTGGGTAAACCCAGCCTGATCTGCCGGCGATTTGATTTCACCCGGCAACTCAGTCTGGAAACCTGTACATTCATTTCTGCTGCATCTGTTACACTTTTGCGGGAACCAATCACAGACTGGCTTATCCACCTTGCTCGCTATTGGCGGGTACAGAGCTCTGTCTTTGGCTCTGGGCAGGTATAACACAATGACGTCTCTCGCACGACCGTCAATCCAATTCCTTTTAACCTATCAATGATGCTAAATGACTTCTTTAGTTTAGCAAACAAATCGCTCGAGTGGGTGTAAATACCACTCACTTTCATGTTTTTTTGCACAACCTGCAAAAATCGCTTGATGCCATTGCTGCTTCTGCAAACCGCTGATCAATGCTACAAACCAATACAAACTAAACCTGTCTGGAGTTTTCGCATCGCTCTGCAAAGTACGTCACCCGGATCGTTGATCTGATTGGTTGAAGGACTATCCAATTGTGTGAATAATGCTCGTTGATCATGCCTCTTGTGCAGTAGGAAATACATAGCAAACTCCCCAGACCAATGTTCAATTTTATATTGAGCTTGGTCTGGTGATAGCCAGACAACCACTGATGAAGAAAGAGGCACAAACCTGCTTAATGGCTTGCGGAGTGACGTAGCAGCAATGTGATTGGATGAAAATTAACACATGTTGTGTTGGACACAGTGTTGTTTCTTTCTCTCTCTCAAACACAAACACACACAAACAAAATCACAATCAACTTACAGTGACACAAAAATGTGTTATTAATTAACATATCCTTTTTGAGAGTGTAATCACACTATTCTTACTAGTGATATTAAAACACATTTTAGGCTTAATATTAAGTAATGTGCATTGTGCAATAAAAAAGCACTCTAAATTAAGTTTAATTATAATATTTATATCAGTAAGTTTCAAACAATATGTCAGTAAATATTTTAATGGGTTTGAAGTATACTTATGAAATAAATGTATTTTAAATAGATTTTTACATAGGTTTCAAATCTGATTTTCTTTCTTCTGTGGAACACAAAATAATATATTTTGTTTGTTTGTTGTTGTTTGGACCCCACCGTTCTGAAAGATATCTTCTTTTGTGTTCCAGCATGGTAACCAGTGCTTAAATAACTGCAACCTGGGCTGCATTTTGAGACAATTGGTGGCAACTTTTCCATGATCAACTTGCTTACGATGCTTTTGGGAAAGGCAGCCCAGTTTGCCTGAATATTAATTTGCATCTCTCTGTATATGTGTTCCTATCACTGTGCCACTGACCTATTAGTGAGTCAAGGGCATCGATGACGTAAAAAACAAAAGAGGAAAAAGTCACAAGTGGCTTTCATTCTGTTTGCAAACACAGAGTGAAAAAACGAGAGGAAATGATGCTGAGAGGATTTCTAAGTGAGTATGCCAAAGGCTTTGTGTGTCTTTCTTTTGCTTAATATATGTATACTCATATTAGCACAATATGTTGTTAGTAAATGATAGACTGAAATTAGCAATGGAGAAAAAATAGCATATTTTCAGGGTTTCTTTTTTTTTTTACCCTTTCTTCAAATGTACTAAGATAAAGAAAGGCTGAATTTAGAATATTATGTGGCTTCATGAAGAAGCTTTCTTAAGCTTTGGATTGATCTTTCTTAGAATAAGCATAGATTTTCTGTCTATGATGGCTGACTAGATATCGCTGAATTTTAACACTAAACGCAGACATAGTCATGGTAAATAGTGATAATACTACTTAAGAAGATATAGCTATAGAAAAACTTTGTCTTGATTTGAGTCTGATTTTGAATGCTGCCCTTGGTAAGTTTGAAACTATTGTGAGTATTTATTGCATATGTGTTTTGGATAGTAACCCAGCTAACAGAATTTTGTTATAAGAATGTTCTCTAAATATTCAGTGTTGGTTTTGAGAACATTAAATACGTCCAGTTTTCTTGACGTTTCAGTAACGTTTTTATAAGTTATAATGTTCCTCAAACGTTCTTTCAACTTAATTTTGATCTAAAATTCAACATTCTAAGAACGTTGATTTGTAACGTTCTAAGAACATGAAAATGTTCAGTTTCCTTAATGTTAGTAGAATGTTATTTAAAGGTTTTTATGATGTTCCTGAAACATTCTTTCAATTTGTTTTCAAAGTTGAAGAAAGAAGAGTAATGTCCACACACTCAGCACAACATTTCAACCGTCTTCATCAATTATTAGATATATATTGTGTATATATCAGCTATTGCCTGATATAGACCTGACGGTCAAAACATTATCAATAAATGTTTTTGGAGCTGTAATTGTGTGCAGACATTACGCTTCTTTCTTCAATGTATATTAACTTTTAATCCTGCACCTGAGTCCAGTGGGGTTTTGGATGTATACACACCTTTTTCCCCCCTTTTTTAAGGTTCAAAGAATGTGACCTTTTCTGAAACCAGTTTCTGATCCACTGAGAAATGGATATGAAAAACCTTAACAGCATGCTGTTCATTTAAAAGAATGAGAGTGTGGAAACTAAACAAACAGTCAGTTCTAAATCAGACGTCTTGTACATGATTGTGAAGAGGTCATCTAGTGTTCATTATGGTTTAAGCCTAAGCACTGCTGTGGTCAGTGTAACTGAAAGCAAAGCACAGAACTGGAAAAACAGGAAGTGGTTGTTTGGTAGGAAAAAATAGAACATATCTAAAATGAGAATTAATTTTAATATGGCCACCATTTGTTTTGGTCAATACCCCACACCCTTTATGCATTTTCTTCAAGATAAAGGAAGATATAGTACATAGATTTGAACTAGATTGGATTACACTAGATTGGAACTATTCTTTGGATTACAGAAAAAAATTGCACATCTGTAGTTAGACCCAGAGGTGGGTAGTCCAGGGGTCAGAAAGTAAAAGTCCTGCCATATTTTTATTCCACCCACTGAAGCATTAATGAGATAAATAAGTGATCAATTGAGTGAGGATTGACCATTATTGAAGACACCTGATGATAACAAGCAGAATCACCACAGGAGAAAATCACAATTTTTAAGTTACCATCATCGTGGTCAGGGTTTGTTTTAGTTGAGCTCTTGACCCTTGACTTTTTAATGTTAGATTTTGTTTGAGCAGTTTTAACTGAATTAAATCTAACCAGACAAGCAAAGAGAAAAGATGATCAGGCGGTGTTGGTTATGTTTCCACATAATCATTATTTGATCTGAATCACTGAACTCATTTAGAGCCCAATCTCTAGATTTACATATTGATTACAGCAGCACTGTAATTCTACAGTGTTTTGAAGTGTTTAGTGTGCGTTGTATTTTCAGATTTATTATTTTGATCTGATTTATTCAACATTGTTATTCTAAAAAAGATCCAGCTCAAAGTTAATAAAAAAATTTTCATATAAAGCTCAGTCATTAGCCAGTGATGACAATCATATTCTTATCACCAATCAGCTGACAACAGCTGAACACATTACTTCTTGCCATATCAAACAGCTATAGCAGCCAGAGAAACACTAACACTAAAACAGTCAAGAGTCAAACTGCCTAACTGAAGTAAGCGCTGACCTCGATCACGGTGACATCAAACCAAACTTATTTTCAACAAATCATCAACATCTAAAGCTCTGGTAATTCTCAATAACAACTTTTGTAGATGTATGTCAGAAATAAAGTCTGGTTTGTAATGTGAAGCTGGTAATGCTGTTTTTGGAGTTGTTTAATGACATTGGAGCTTGATATCAAAACAATTTTGTGTTTAGACATCAACCTGATTTTCAATTCCTGTTTTACAATGTTTTTAAATAATGTTATCCTACCTTTTTAGGAGAATATTCTGGTAACAAAAATAAAACTTGCCACTGAAAACATTACCAGAACATAGCATAATGTTCTCAAAACATTCTTATAACAATAACATTTCTAGCTGGGTTAGCATCATTTTAACCTTGTTCATTCAATGAACGTCTATATTGGACATGCAGAAGACGTCAAAAAAAGACGTCTTAAAAACTTTCATTCTGGCTCCTCAGTGGACGTCTGTTCAACGTCTGACTTTTGTGACAAAGACATTGAAAAGACGTCTTCTGGACATAGCTTTGTTCAGTGGGCAGCTTCACTTGTTACTAACCAGACTGACTTTATTTCTGTCACATGTCTACAGAAGCTCTTATTGAGAATTAACAGAAGTTTAGATGTTTGGTTTGAGGTCACTATCATGGAGGTTGGTGGTTGCTTTAGTTGAGCTCTTGACCCCCTGACTATTAGAGTTGCTTCTCTATCAGCAATCGCAGGTGTTTTCAGAAAACATTTCTGCATTAATAAGCAGATGACTTCAAAATGATCAAATTGAGATGGCCAATCAAATCAAAAAAGGCAGGCCTTACTGTCACTGTCACTGTCACAACGCCACAAAGTTCATGAAAAGATGTAAGTAGATTAGTATTAAACTAGTATTAGTAAGTGGTCTATTAGATTACTAATACTCGATTAGAAGTAAATTGATTAATTCATAACTACTACTAGACCTAGAACTTCTTTTTACCATTCTTATTTATTTATTCCCTTAAATCCATTTTAATCCTTTATTATTTAATTCCTTTATTATTATTTATTTAATTATTTAATAAGAATCTTCCCCACCCCTAAGCACAAAAGTGAAACTCCACCTATGAATATATGAATGAATACACCCCGAAGTCATTGTACATTCTATTATTCATGTACTGAACTGTTTATTGTGGGGGAAAAAATAAATAATTAAATCTAAATAAATTAAATAATTCTCCCTCCAATACAAACTGCTTCTTTACTAATTCTAATTTAGTACTAATTTGGTGTTTAAGTGTGTTTATGTTGTATACAAACAAAACTAAAAACTCATGATGATTTCAATGAGAATGATACTGTAAATGATTAAATTATTTCTATCAAGAAATTATTTCTATTCTCTGTTGTACATTTAAATCACAAAGTCAAAAAAAAAAAAAATAAGTAAAAAGGGCCATTTTATTCATGCTTTTGTTTCATATCCAGGTTTCACAGTTGTGTTGTTTCTCACTGAAGGATCATCAGTGAAAGTTCATCCAGGAGGAAACACAACACTCCCCTGTAACATTAAAGATGACACAGAGATTACATGGATCATTATAAATGGAAACCAAACATTTGTCAGAATTCTTAAGCTTGAATATCTTAAAGGGACAGAATCTAAACCAGAGTCCTCTTATATTCACCCAAGTTACGCAGGACGGATAAAAGCTCTCAGTTCTTCCACAAACACTCACTCTCTGCTTCTGATGAACATCACTGACACTGATCTGATGCTCTACTGCTGCACTGAACGCAAACTTGAGCAAACTCACTGCTCTAAACTGGACTATGGTGGTAAGCATTTCACATAATTCCATTAATTACAATATCATAGGACTATTGGTTTAAAGGTGCCCTAGAATTGAAAATTGAATTTACCTCCTCATAGTTAAATAATTAGAGACAATTTACAAATATCACTAAAAATATCATGTTATCATGGATCATGTCAATTTATTGCCCCATCTGCCATTTTTCGCTATTGTCCTTGCTTGCTTACCTGCATAAAGTCTGATGATTCAGCTGTGCTGCTCCAGACGTTAATACTGGCTTGTCTAATGCCTTGAACATGGGCTGGTATATGCAAAAGTTGGGGGCATATATTAATGATCCCGACTGTTGCGTGGTCTTTTGCACAAATCAAATTTACATAAGAAGGAGGAAACAATGGTGTTTGAGACTCACGGTATGTCATTTCCATGTACAGAACTCTAATTATTTAACTATGCCGAGGTAAATTCAATTTTCAATTCTATGGCACCTTTAAAGTTACCATTGTTTCTTACTGTATTCACGGAGACAAGAGGCGTCATTATTTTCATTATTAAACACTTGCAGTCTGTATAATTCATAAACACAACTTCATTCTTTATAAATCTCTCCAACAGCGTGTAACGTTAGCTTTAGCCACGGAGCATAGCCTCATTCAGAATCAATGTAAACATCAAAATAAACACTGTACTTACGCGATTAGACATGCTGCATGACGAACACTTTGTAAAGATCCATTTTGAGGGTTATATTAGCTGTGTGAACTGTGTTTATGCAATGTATTATAGAGTCGCGAGCTTGGGGGCGGGGGAGCGCAAGCATTTAAAGGGGACGCGTGCTGAATCGGCGCATTTATAATTATGCCCCAAAATAGGCAGTTAAAAAACTGAATAAAAAAAATCTATGGGGTATTTTGAGCTGAAACTTCACAGACACATTCAGGGGACACCTTAGACTTATATTACATCTTGTGAAAAAGCATTCTAGGGCACCTTTAAATAAGTGACCAAGGTGAACAATGAAAAACATGAAAAGAACATGTATAACTTAAACAAGTAAAATAATATCTCTGAAACAGAAAGTCATTCCTTATGTACAGTTATAAAAATGCTATATAATATTTTATCATATATTGTATATGTTCTAACTGAACTGACAATTCAGATCCTAAAATCCTGCCATATTCTCCTTATCCCAATGTAGACCAGCAGAATACAGAAGGAACAGAGAATACAAAAGCTTTTGGTAATTATATCAGTACCACAATATGGCTGTCTGTGATCTGTGTGTTTCTACTTCTATCACTGATGTCAAATGTGTGCATGTGCTGGAAAATAAAAAGAGCAAAAAAAGGTTAGCAGCACATAATTCATGTACATACCTAAGTTCATTTAACTGTTCAGCTGTACAAATTACACATTTATTTTCTGTTTTGTATTGTTTTTCCTAGGGAACTTAAGGGGATCACAGACATTATATAAAAGTAAAAGTAAAGGCGAGCAGGTAATCGTTTTTTTTTATACTTCTAAAGTTAAATTCAATTAATTTTTGTTTAGTTAGCAAATGGAAATATTGATTATTCTTGATCTGTAAAGTTTTTAAGGTCAGGATCTGGCCTGTGAAACTGAATAAGAGAGAGTCTTACAAACCTTTTTTGTTTCAGCAGAATGAAGGTGATGAAATTTCATATGCATCTGTAAACATAAACAAGGTGAAAAAACACAGAGAACGACATCATCTCACACAGGACACAGTATATGCAAGCATTAAATGAAAACATGCTTTTCCAGAACCAAGATTGTCTGCTCTCATTTTGCACAAATAAATAAAAACTGCATAACAATATTGACGTGTATGATTTTTAACTAACATCAGCGTGACAAAAACTGCCTGAAATGACAGAAACCATCTTTGGAAGAAAAATATTTGACGTGTAATTTAATTAACTGTTTAGTCTCACGTCCATTGCATTTCATGGAGAGAGCGGGGTTTATGACCTATACTGCACCCAGCCACCTGGGGGCGATCGAGACGCTTTGGCTTCACTTTTCAGGACTCGTGTGGCACGCTAAACCCGCTAAACCAGCTAAAATCTACATGGACGTTTGTTATGCTTTTAGTGTTGGAGCAGGTTAGCAGAAGAGAGGTTTTCTCACAAACACAGGTGAGACTGAATAAAGAACCCTTGCTGGCCAGGCAGCTGCGGTTGACTTTACTGCTCAGTAGTGATGGTAAGGAACGAAGCTTTCAAAGTTTCGAATCAGTTGAACCAATTTTCGCAAAATGATTCACTGTTTCGAAGCGTTTGAAACACCACACGCTGGTGACCCCTGCTGGTCAAAACAGTGCAAATGCAACAAAATCTCATGCCGAGCATGCACAAAAACAGCTTTTACAAACCCTTTGCAAATGTTTTATTGAAAGTATAATCTATTAGATGCAATTAACTAACCATCTAATACCTTTAAATATTAAGTGTCTGTATAATATGTATTTTTTTAAACAATTTTCTGGGCTTATTTTGTTCTATGGTGGGTCAGCTAAACAGCGACTATTAGCAATTATTATTCCTTTAAATTATATAAATTTCTCATTAAAACGTCTACAAAATGTGTAAAACTCATCAGAGATCAGGTAATAGACACTTTTAGACACTTTTCAGGTAATAGACATAGACACTTGTTCAATGATTCGCCGCTCGGGGACGATCTCAGTGAATTTGCACGATTCATGGGTTTTTAAAACTTAATGATGTGTTTATATTTTATTAAAAATAATAAAGTTTGAAGTCACCGTTATATAGAGGTAAGTGCTTGCTTAAAGCCGAGTTCAGACTGCACGATTTTAGCCCCGATTTTGGCTCGCCGACAGGTTTTGAGAAATCGCCGACAAATGCCCGAAATCACAAGCAAATCGGAGCTCGTTCACGCGAGTGACAATCACGCAGTGTGAATGAGCAAAGACGCGATCTGAGAGAATCGCCGACGAGTCGCCGACACCCGTGAGATATTTGGCATGCTATCTGGACCTGTCGGCGATTCAAAATCCTGCTGTGTGAAAAGTGTTCTGACTGAAAACTACATCGGCGATGACTGACAGCCAATGAGAGAGCAAGATACAGAGCAGCGGGGAGTTCGGGGAGGGAGTTATAGACCACATCAGCAAGCATGGCTTCGTTTCAGATAAACATTACAATTCTATCAAACAGAAACAAAGCACAAACCTTTGCTTGACCATCCGCAACAGCAGCACATTAAAAAGTTATGTATTTACCTCCAACTCTCATTGCAGAACACACAATCCACAGTCTCCCCAACCATTTCCTCCTCCATATTCTTTTTTTCTTTTTCTTGTTTTCGCTGCAAATCAGCGCACCGGCAATTCATATTGCAAGCTTCTTGCCGGCTACCGTTTTTAATAATAATAATAACGGACTTGCGTGATATCGCGTTGTTTCCTTGTCACATCTCGCGTGTGTTTGGCTGTGAAACGTAGTTTGCGTGCCAGACAGAGTTGTCGGCGATTCTTCCTATTGTAAAGTCATGCAGTGTGAAAACTTCTGTCGCCGATCCATCGTGCAGTATGAACACAGCAGCGACTGAATGCTGGCCAAGATAGTCATGCAGCGTGAAAAGAACAGTGACCCGACTACTTTGAAAATCGTGCAGTCTGAACTCGCTTTAGTTGGGATCCTGGCCCTTGACGTTTTAACTTTAATTTTTCTCCAATTTATGTAACTGTATGTTTCAAAAGCACATTTGTTACAAAACAATGGTGAAAATAAAAAACGGATCAGGTGAATTTAGTTGCTTATTGATGATGATTTTATCATCACAGTATCCTTTTTCAGTGATCTACAAATTGTATTTTTTCATATTATTGTAGCTCTAATACTGCTAAAGTCCTGTCCTGCTTTGATATTTTGAAAGTTTTTGTCATTATGCAGAAATTCTTCAGACAGGATCATGTAGACTCACACAGACATCAAGATCCTGCATATGATCCTCAACAATGGTAACAAATTTTTCAGATTAACTCTGAGCATCACAGAACCATGTGATGTTTATACGCTGATTCATGTTGTCTGCGTGAGTCTAAAAGATAATACTCAAAATTCTGTCTAATGATTTTTACAATCTGAACGTTTGACTGTCTAAAAAACACTGGGTGGTTTTCCAGACAGAGATTAAGCCTAGTCCTAGTATGAAATGGCCCTTTAAGGCCTATCCTGGCTTAATTTAAACCCTGTCCAGGAAACCACCCCTGTATGACAGCTATGTGATTTGAACTTCCCCACATAGAAGGCAACATTCCCATGACCGTGCGCACCATTTCCTAAAAGTTCTGTAAAGTTAACAAAAATCCCAAACTGAACATTAGGGACATTCCTAAAATGTCCTCTTTTGGTAATGAAAGTGCTGCAGTTCAAAGTTCCTTATATGACTTTAGGAGGACATTCCAGACTCACAGACATCATAGCTTGTAGCTTGTTTTGTGACGCTCAGAGTTAATCTGTTTATCTGAAAATGTTTTCACCATTGTTGAGGTTCATATGCTGAATCTTGATGTCTGTGTAAGTCTACATGTCTGAATAATTTTTGCAATAAAAACAGAATGCAATGATGTGGAAGTTTCAAATTTCAATATTTTATTCAGAATACAACATAGATGACATATCAAATGTTTAAACTGAGAAAATGTATCATTTTTAGGGAAAAATAAGTTGATTTTAAATTTCATGGCATCAGCACATCTCAAAAAATTGGGACAAGGCCATGTTTACCACTGTGTGGCATCCCCTCTTCTTTTTATAACGGTCTGCAAATGTCTGGGGACTGAGGAGACAAGTTGCTCAAGTTTAGGAATAGGAATGTTGTCCCATTCTTGTCTAATACAGGCTTCTAGTTGCTCAACTGTCTTAGGTCTTCTTTGTCGCATCTTCCTCTTTATGATGCGCCAAATGTTTTCTATGGGTGAAAGATCTGGACTGCAGGCTGGCCATTTCAGTACCGGATCCTTCTTCTACGCAGCCATGATGTTGTAATTGATGCAGTATGTGGTCTGGCATTGTCATGTTGGAAAATGCAAGGTCTCCCTGAAAGAGACAACGTCTGTACGGGAGCATATTTTTCTAGAACTTGGATATACCTTTCAGCATTGATGGTGCCTTTCCAGATGTGTAAGCTGCCTATGCCACACGCACTCATGCAACCCCATACCATCAGAGATGCAGGCTTCTGAACTGAGCGCTGATAACAACTTGGGTTGTCCTTGTCCTCTTGTCCTTGTCCAGATGACGTGGTGTCCCAGTTTTCCAAAAAAAACTTCAAATTTTGATTCGTCTGACCACAGAACAGTTTTCCACTTTGCCACAGTCCATTTTAAATGAGCCTTGGCCCAGAGAAACGCCTGCGCTTCTGGATCATGTTTAGATATGGCTTCTTTTTGACCTATATACTTTTAGCCGGCACGGCGAATGCACGGTGGATTGTGTTCACCGACAATGTTTTCTGGAAGTATTCCTGAGCCCCTGTTGTGATTTCCATTACAGTAGCATTCCTGTATGTGATGCAGTGCCGTCTAAGGGCCCGAAGATCACAGGCATCCAGTATGGTTTTCCGGCCTTGACCCTTACGCACAGAGATTGTTCCAGATTCTCTGAATCTTTGGATGATATATTTACTCTAGATGATGATAACTTTAAACTGTTTGCAATTTTCTCTGAGAAACTCATTTCTGATATTGCTCCACTATTTTTCGCCGCAGCATTGGGGGAATTGGTGATCCTCTGTCCATCTTGACTTCTGAGAGACACTGCCACTGAGAGGCTCTTTTTTATACCAATCATGTTGCCAATTGACCTACAAAGTTGCAATTGGTCCTCCAGCTGTTCCTTATATGTACATTTAACTTTTCCGGCCTCTATTGCTACCTGTCCCAACTTTTTTGGAATGTGTAGCTCTCATGAAATCCAAAATGAGCCATATTTGGCATGACATTTCAAATGTCTCACTTTCAACATCTGATATGTTATCTATATTCTATTGTGAATAAAATATAAGTTTATGAGATTTGTAAATTATTGCATTCCTTTTTTCTTCACAATTTGTACAGTGTCCAACTTTTTTGGAATCAAGTTTGTATAAATTTTAATAAAACACCCCATTAAGAAGTTTTGAATGAAAGAAATGAAGTCAGAGTGGTTTGTGATAAATGAAGATGCAGAGATCTAGAGAGATCTGTTGTTATCTGAGTTTGGAGGTTAACATTGTGCTGAAGTGTAGAGCCTGTGCTTCAGTCAGTGATGAGCCAGAAACACTGATGTTCTGCTGCATGTTGCTTTATTTAAGAAAAAAATATTTTTTGTTTGAACAGCCACTTTTGTAAGTTAATTTAGCTCTAATTTTCAATTCAGTTTTTGACAAGGGCAACATTACATTTCCAAATAAAATATGGTTCCCTAAACGTTCAGAGAACATACTGTGTTCTGTGAAGGTCCGCCAAAAAACGTCCCCCAAACCTTAAAAGAACTCCACATCGTGACTGTCTCTGAACGTTCCTGTATACTAGGAACGTTATTAGGCAACGTCCCTAAAGGGGACATCGGATGCCCATTTTCCACAAGTTATTATGATAATTATCTTTAGGGTATTCCTGAAAAGTCTGTAATTTACTTTGATAAAAATTCTCAATGGTTGTGTAAAACAACACCCTGTATGATTTTTTTTCTTTGTGTGTGTGTATACAATATATTTATGTGCATCCCCATAGACTATCCATAGGCTTTTCACTCAAAGTCTAACACTGAAGACCAATTATTAGACACTGTACACATAAGTAGTGATGTTACGGTCTGTGCCAAGGCTTCGGAGCGTGTGTTGAGAAATCCCGGAAGCTTTCAGTGAAGCGCGTATCGAGGCTTGATCAATGACGTCACTGATGACGTTCGAAGCCTCGCTTCTGCCTGACTGGTTCAGGATGCGGTCACCACACAAAACTCTTCTGTGGAATAATAGAAATATAACTGTTAGAAACAAATCTCTCTTTTTCCCCAATTTGTTTAATAGAGGTTTAACATATATCCTTTCTTTATTTGACAATTCCGGTAATATCTTCTCCTATGAATGCTTTATGACTGTTCATGACTTCCCTATTCTTTTTAAAGAATATAATACCGTGATTAAAGCTATTCCCACAGGTCTAGTGCAACTGCTTAAGAGCCACAAATTGTATAACCAGAAAGATACAAAGGAGTCGGCTTTGTTATTGGATGGCATTAGCATTTACGACAAGAAATGTAATAATAAACACATTCGACAAGTTTTTCAGAAAAGAGACCAAATTCGCCCTAGAGGCAGATCTCATTGGGCTGCCCTAATTGATAATATCAACTGGAGAAAAGCAGGGTTGTTAGCCTATAAATATTTTATTTCTAATAAGATTAAAGAAGTCCACTTTAAAATACTGCATAATATATACCCGGTTAATTCAATAATATCCAAATATGTTGATATTCCTAGTACTTGCTCATTTTGTGGTCATGAAGATGAAACATTGATATATTTATTCTATTTGTGTGAATTGGTTCAAAAGTTTTGGTCTAACATATACTCCCATTTAAATAATACCCCCATTAATACACAATCTTTTAATTGGAAAGATATTATTTGTTATTACACTGATTCTAACAAATCTAAAGAATACATTTTCAATTTTTTTTATTTTGCTTGCCAAATTTTTCCAATAAACAGAAATTTATGAGCTCACTTCCTACACTCACTGCTTAAATCTTTTAGGTTAACTACTAGTAATGCAAAATGTGATCGATTCCTAAAGCTATGAACAATTCTTTTGTGATGGCTCTGATGGTCAAGTTTAATCAGCTTTCTCTTTTTTTCCCTTTAATTATTTATTTTAGTATTGTTTCCCCATAAATGTATGGTACTTATCCTCTTATTTCTCCCTTTATTTTGTCCCTTGTCTTTTATGTGTCCTCTTCATATGTATGTAAATGATTCTTAACACTTCCTTTAGATATTTGACTCTACATACAAATGTCTTTTATTTCTTAATTCTAATGTTCTCCTGAAGTTGTTTGTATATTTGTATGATTCTTGAATAAAAAACAAAAAAATGTTCAGGATGCGGTTCGAATCTTGGCGCAACATTTTGACAGATATATAAACCCATGGGATCCCCTCAAATAACAATGTTTTCCAGCTTATTTAAATAAAGAGATTTTACTTTGATTTTGTGGTTTTTGTTTGGCAGCCGGTCATTGGACTGTTTTATTATCTGTTTTGTTATTGTATTAATTACAGATTATTCTTGTAATTTTACATACACTTGTAATTTAAGAAAATAGAAAATACTGTATAAAAATACAGTACTTTTTCTGTATAAAAAAAATGTGAATTTGTCATTAATGTCATAATACTTAAAATAACAGCTGAGTTGTTAATTTAGAGATAATTTTACAGAGTTTTGACTACAATTTAAAATAAAAGAAAAAATTTAAAATAAAAGAAAACAACCTGAAAAAAATCTGTTATTTTCAGTAAAATTAGGATTTTTGTTTGTGAGTTTAATGAAAAGCTATTAATTAATTAGATCATAAAACTTTAACATTAAAATATATAATTTTAAAATAAAAGCAATCAAAATGAATCATTTGCTAAAAAAGATTAAGTATTATATGTTTAACTGCATGTCATGTGAGAGAATGTCTGTTTTGGTTTTGTTCTGTGTGATCCCACCCACTACCAATTTATCCAATAGTATTTCGAGAATCATTGAATTTTGAATAATTTAATGCCATTGTTAGAAAACCTGTAATAAATATAAAGTAATGGTAGTCTGATTATGAGTATTTTTTAAAAATTAATATAATCTAATTACAAGTACTTAAATTTTGGAATCTGATTAGGTAACCCATATTACATGTCTACTATCACATCCTCCAGTTGGAGTGCCCATGAGCTCCTCCAGAGGGCACTCCTTTTGTCTCTGATACTATTAAGGACCACATTTCCCATGATCCTTTGCCTGGACTCATTATGGCTTCATTCAGTACATCTGTGTATTGTTACCTCCTTTGCTCTGGCAATATTTTGTTGTCTTCCTGTGCATTTTTGTGTCTTCTGTTATGAATACTGCTCTAAGACTTGGCTGAGGATCCAAATGCAGTCTTGTTTAAGGTTAATCCAAAGAGTAGTCAAAAGCAGGCAAATGTCCAAGCACACTGAGATCCAGATAATCCATACAGGGTAAAATATAAAGAACTGATGTTTGGCACCAAGGCTTTGAAGCTTGTATATATATAAAAAAAAATCATCTCACAGTGAAGTACTGTGCCGGAGCTTGATTCTTTTTGACAACCACATGATCTGTGACGTCCGAAGCTTTGTTTTTGCTCACGACCACGTGACGGTTTCATATTCTGTTTCAAAAATAGTGTGAACAGGGAACATTCAGGATGTTCTGGGAATGTTTATTACTATAGGACATTCTGTTAACTTCCCAAATGTCCTCTTTGTAACATTCTTGCGTGACCATAAAATAACCAAAACAGAATGTCCCCCTAAACTCATATACAAAAACAGGATATCATCCGTTGATTATTGTTAGTTCGCAGAGCTTTGTGTTCAAAATCACGTATACAGAATAAAGTCAAGTATCTGAACAATTACTGGAAAATGTGGTCTCACACAGAAGCAAAACAATAAAGCTCAAGAGGCTGAGTTCCAGAGGTCAAAAAGTTCACTTTCTAATGAAAATTACCCCAAGCTTTACTCACCCTCAATCCATCCTATGTGTATATAACTTTCTTATTTCTAATGAACACAATCAGTTATATTAATAAATATTCTGATGCATCCAAGCATTATAATGGCAGTGAATGGGACTGATGAACAATACTGTTAATCCAGCTGTACAGAATCAGAAATTTTACTTGAGATAAGTTAATAAAATTGTCGTAAACAAAATTAGATTTTTTATAATTAGTTTATTCAAAAGCAAAGACTATATTTGAATTTAATAGTAAAAATGTGAGTTGTACCAAATAAATAAAAAATTAAATAATGGTCTCTAAAAAATATATATATTTTAACTTTGTGTGAATGGTTGGTCCAATGTAGCTTTTTTTTTTGGTGCATATCTATTTGAGTCCAAGTCAGACCCAGAACAAGAGGAGGCCCCCGAAGAACTTCAGCAATTAAGGCTTGAACAGAATGTTTCTGAATTGGTTTTATTGTCTACACCTGGGGGGTATTCCAGAAAGCAGGTTATGTGACATACCTGAGAGTAAGCAAATGGATAACCTCAACTTTAGGTTCCAAAAATGGAGGTAAATTTCAGGGTATGTGTTTCCATTGTGAATCATCGATTCGTCGCTCGGTTGAGAATATCTTGTGTAACCGAAAAGATACTCTGGGTTGGCTGAACTTACTCCCAAATGCATTTTTGGAACCAGCATACCTTGAGTAAGCAAGGTTTGGGTTAATCAACCGAGAGTTCAGGGTATATGTGACGGTAAGTTAACAATGCTTTCCGGAATACCCACTGCTCCGGCATCGAAACAAGGGTGGACTGTTTACAGCTAAAGGCTGATTTATACTTCAGCGTCGGACCTACGCCGGAGACTCTGCGCCGTAGGCTATGCGTCTGTTTTCATTTATACTTCTGCGTCGTTGTCCGCGTCTACGTGCATGCAGACCACTAGGAGGCAGTGTACGCAGTCATGTTGAGTATCAAAACAAAAGCCGAAGAAGAAGAAGCTCGTCATGTACGTTGTCAGAGAAGCTTACAAACAGAAACGGCAGAGAAGCGGCAAATAGGTAATGACTTTTGTTGCAGTTTGACTTCATGTGTCCCCTGAAACAGAGTGTTTTTTTCATTCATATGGAGGTTGAAAGCGCTCGCTCTTCTCTGAGTGCTCTGCGCCAGTTTTTTGACCCGAGGGAGGGGTTCTAGCAGACCAATCACAGCGCTTGCGGTCCGCGTAGAATTGACGCGTTGTTACATTTTTGAAGAGGTGCACATCAGGCTACGTAGTAGGCTACGCGTGCTATGCACAGCCTACGCCGTTGCTACGGCGTACACTCGACGCAGAAGTATAAATCAGCCTTTACTCAGGGTGGGTCTACGGCATTGTCCGTCAAGAGTCGTGTGAGGGGCCTGTGCAAAATGATGCAACTTCGCCAAGAATCTGTGAAATGCTTGATCTGACAAAGTGCTTATGATTTATGGGGATTTAAAAAAAAAAAAAATAAAAAAAAACACAGGGTAGATTTTTTTATCATTAAAGGGTGGTTTTGTAGACAACTTTCAACACATTTATGTTAATGTAAATGTGAATTTTGCATCCAATGTCCCCTTTTGCACCAGTGGGGACATTCTGAGAATGTTCTGGGAATGTAAAAATTCTAGGGGGAAGTACCTCTCTTTACATTGCCTACCTTTGTTGTTAAGTCCCTTGCTAGCATAACAATATTCTTCATCATTAACATACTGTATAGTATAATAAAAACACTAGAGGACACTGTTTAGTGACATCACTGTTTTAAAACATAGGACTCCGTATACCAGCCTTTCCATGACAACACACCTCCAGTACATTGAAATTATTAGTAAAAAGGGACGAGGTGACGAGTGACGTTATCAAGTACGCTGCTGTGCCATTTGCAGACCTGCCAACCTTGGAAAAGTTTTTCGAGTACCAGTGTGACGGGACGGGGCACGGGTTTCTTTCTAATTTTTTACATTTTTGAGAATACAATACACAAAGCACACAAACCCATCTTCTTTAATCTAATTTTGACTGTTAAAGCTTTTTTAATTTGACAATTAAAAAATTTTACTACACATGCTCAAAAGCATTTTTTTAATTCATGATTAATCTTGCATTGCATAATGTGTGCTTATACAAACCACAAGTAAATCACATTCATATATTTAATATGGACAAAATTTTTTGTTTGCAATTTCAAGAAGGCTATATTTACATACAACTAACCTGACAGTTGAGTCGTTCATACAGGTTTTGTAATGAAAACTAGTCTACAACTAAGAAACCCTTAAAATAGTAAACATTGAGTTACATGTGATTCATTTAAAATACTTAATTATTATTCCATATCCAAAATGATACTAAATCCCACAGAAAAAAAAGGGTTTCTATTTGTAGCGTGCTGTCTTTGAATTATAAACAAGACAACATTCGCTGAATAAAGGTTAGCCAATACAAACATATTATAGAAAACAGTTGACAATGAATAGAAAGGACCAATAAGAGCAAACGCATTGAGTATTCAAGAATATCAAGAAGTTAGTCATATAACGAGGGGTTGTGATAACTAAAGTGTCCGTCATTTACCGAATCTTAAAACACGGGTGGATAGTTAAAAATCTTTTCTGACAAAAAATAACACAAGCAAGAACAAATTTTAAACCAAACACGGCAATTTTCATTTTACCTCTCTGTGCGCGCACGCGTTGTGTTTATGAGAGAGGCTCGCGCAGCATTGAGACAACGGTCATTTTAAATGCATAAGTAACTAATGTGCTAGTTTTCATACAAAATAAGTAGGCTATGTAACATAATTAGTTACTTTAGTTTATTAACACAATAACGCAACATGTAGGCTATATATGTTTCTCAACACTGAGAATAAATAAATAAACGCCTGTTTCTCCAGACTCGCGCTTGTCAGTCAGTCACACATCACAACATTTTCATAATCAGCGATTTCAATTTTATTTAAATTTGTTGGTTCAACATTACTTGTGCATTTTATACCCGTTTACCTTAAGGTGTCATAAGTACCCTACTGTCCTCGCTTGAGAATTCAGTCACAGACGGCGGGAGTGGAAGGAGGGATCGAGCGGGATTTTGTATTGCTGTCGACTTGCAGTCTCTTTTTATTGATAGGCTGTACGCATTTGCCAATCATCCCCTCTTGCTATTTAGGGAAATGAACCCAGCGCTCAGATTGGTCGAACTCTTTTGCTGGATTTGAGTACTAGGCGTGCACAGAGGAGTCACCGGGTTTTTGCGTAGTATAGAATGACAAATCGTACCAGCGTACTTTGAGGTCAAAATGCGTACATGTTGGCAGGTCTGCATTTGCAGAATCACCAGACTTGTGTTCTCCCGTCCACGGGAGTTCGTTCTCCTGAGTCGAACTTGCCAAGTCCTAACTACCAAGGACGCGAGTCCGAACTTTACGAACTTGGTTTTGTGAAACGCCTCGAGTTTGCCCATCCCTGTAGAGAATATCTCTCAGCGCCACGCCCACTATCGCAACACGACTCTATTATGTGCACTTTCCTAAAATATCCACCTTATTTCTGACTAGCCTAATGCGTTTCGAATTGCACTTCCAGTTTGGGGAACTTCCATTTAAAGACTGAAACGAATCGTTTCAAATCATAAGGTTGCCCTACAAATAAAGCTTATCCGTCAGTTTGACTGAATGAGCTGTCAATGTTTCTTTCATGTTTTTTTTTTTAGACATCATGAGAATAACGCTTGGTATTTTAACGTAACATAACAAGAATATGGCAAGAGCTCTTTTCAGTCGCTGCTTTCTATCCTCGTGATTATTTTCTTTTGTCTCTTTTGCATACCACTGTAATATGAAAAAGGACAACATATACTGAACATTTCTGGCCTGTTCTCCCGATATAATTTACGATATATCCCATTAAAAATTCAATGGAATGCACGAAGAATCTCTCGTTTTTCTCCTCAAAGCCTTACGTCTCTTTCCAGGTTTGTTTCCACAGGTAAATACAATTTATTATCTGTAAAAATGATGGAAATCACTTTGAAATAGTATCACGCAATGCTTAGGTTCATGAACATTTTTTTATTAAAACCACTTCAGCTCTGCAGCATTTTTTTTTTTTTTTTTTTTTTTTAGAGAATTAGGCTGAATTTAAAAGAGCACCCTTCCCACATACATTGGAGTAAATTGATTAAAATGGTCTCATTTTACAGAAAACCCTCTATATTTTAACACAGTGGTGGAATATTGTATATATTTTATTGTATTTATTCACAATTTTATGATAAACACAGATAAAAAGTCAAATTTTTATCTAATTTATTATTATCTTCTTGATATCTCCTTCTAAACAAAAGTTGAGATTTTACTGAGAGGAGGTATTGGTGCCTCGAAGCGTTCCTTTACCGTCTCCATTTTTGATTTCTGAAAGAATTGGACATACCTGAATTAAAAAGAGCGCATTACCCATATAAATTGGAGTAAAAGGATACAAATAGTCTCATTTTACAGAACACCCTCTAAATTTTAACACAGTAGTGGAATATTGCATATATTTCATTGTATTTATTCACAATTTTATGATAAATACAAATTAAAAAAAAACGGATTTTTATTTATTTTTCAATTAAGTTTTTATTTGAGAGTCTGTAATTCAGGATCTGTTTGGTCTGCAGAAAGTTTCTTTTGATTCCACTAGGTGGCAGAAAATAGGGGAAGAAAATAATCTTCTTGATATCTCCTTCTGAACAAAAGTTATTGAGATTTAACTGAAAGGAGGTGTTGGTGCCTCCATGTGTACTTGTACTGAAAAAAGTGGGCATACCTGAAATAAAAGGAGTGCCCTACTCATATATTTTGGAGTAAATGGATAAAAATGGTCTCATTTTACAGAAAAACCCCTACATTTTAACACATCAGTGGAATAATTTGTATTTTTATTGTATTCGTTCACAATTTTATGATAGATGGAGGTGGGAGGTGTGCTGGTGGCCAAACCAGTCCTTGTAGGTGTCTAGCTGACTTGTTAGCTACTATCCATCCTTCATCACTCAGTCTAGTCTGAAAAACAAAACAAATTTGTAAATCCACATTGAAATCCAGAAATGGATGCTAAAATTATGATACATAAGCACAAATGCATGCTAAAATAATTAAACATATGCACAAAGGTAATTCACATACACGTAAGACAAATGCAATTCACATATGCACATAACATACACGAAGGCAATTCGCATAACCACAAAACAGATACACAAACAAGTGCGTGCAAAAAAAAAAAAAAAAAAATAGCACAACCAATACACAAATGCAAGCAATTATTAAAATATGCACGAAACAGAAACCGATATGTAAATTGCAATTCGCGTGCACACGAAACAAATGTATGTATAAAGTGCACAAGGCAATGCACTTCTGAATGCAACCGATGAACAAATGCGTGAAACATTACAAATATGCATGCAACAATACAAATAGCCTATGCATGCAACACACGATATGAAATGCACAGACAAAGCTTATGTGTAACGTTACTTACTGAAGATGACGATCTTCTCCCACGCAGCTTTTCTGACCACGTCAAAGTTATATATCACTATAGTTATATTTAACCCGTCCGTTATTGCTGTGGAAAGAATCGCGCTTTTTCATGGTCTTTTGAAAGTATCTTGTTGATGCTTTTACACTTTTAAATGTCCTTTTAATGTTCGTTGGTTTAAGGGTGAGTAGAATAATGGCATCTCATTGTACCTAGTTTAAAAAAACAAAAACAGAACGAGCCTTTCACCGACTGTTTACAGCTAAATGGAAGTTACACAATTCGCGCGTAGCGTCATGGGGCGTTGGAATAAGGTGGATAGGATAAGTCAAAGTCTGTCAGAGTTTGTAGTCAGAGTGGTTCACTGGAGTACAGAAACTGCACCACTTTCATCGACATTCAACTGAACTGAACTCATGACAGCAAGAAATGCTGTGAGTATACAACCTAATACTTCTAGTGCTGAAGAACTTGATCACCCTGAAGAATACGACCTCACGCTGAGCACCGTCCGCAAGACACTGCACTGCGCGAAATAAAAATATATAGCCTACAGAAACTTAATTGAATATTAAATAACAAACTATTTAATGTATTACTTACAGTGTTTGTGGTTATTTGTTATTAAAATTCACCGTTGTTCAAACTCAAAGAATCTGCAAGTATTTATTTGATATGATATTATGATAAATTTCACCCAAATCTTAGACAGTTTAAACAAAATTACAGTTACTTTACATGTCTCATCAACTTTACTTCTGGTGGACGTTTTCCAAAACAATTTTTGGCCATCGCGCTGTTCTTTCAGCAGTCGACTGTTGACATTCAAATGACAGCTGTAGGCTATCTGTGGGTGACAACTGTTGAAGGGCAACACACCATTTTGACGTAGATACAGCGACGGGGATAGATGTGTTGTAAGAGAATTTAATAAGTCTCTACTGGATTATTATTATTTAATATGATACATTATTATTTAACAACGTTAGCGTTTGACCGGCGGCTATGGTCTGTAGCATGCTGTTTTATGTGTAGCCTAAGGTTTAATTAATGTTGGGTTATTAATGCTTAATAAATATAATAAAATTAAGGGCTGTCAACAATTAAAGGGTGTAACCCTTTTATTGTTTGTTCATGTTAGTTCACAGTGCATTGACAATGTTAACATAAAACTTTGGATTTAAAAAAAATGTATTATTATTAATGTGTTGAAGTGTGTTGTGTTGAAATGTGTTGATTGACTAAGATTAATAACTGCTGAAAAGTATTGTTCATTGTTACTTCATGTTATCTATAATAGATAGCTATTAACAAACCTTCTTGTAAAGTGTTACCCTTTTTTTTTTTTAATATATTGTCCAGTGATTGATTGAGTATTATCCAAAAGCCTCTATAGTGCAGTGGTTCCCAACTTGGGGTAGGCCTACGTGAGGCGACTGAGGGGTACACAAACAAAATTCTGAGATTTGCTATTCATTTAATTCTTCCCACCTTAAAATAACATTAAAACTTTCTAAATTTCTAAAAGCCACAATACCGTAAATACATAACATCCAATCAAAATACCACAGGTTGCGTGCAGTCTGCTGCCTTAGCAAATTACTGCAGTTCTCGACAATATCTACCTGTATATTTACTTTAGCAGCACTTACTACCATGAAGAACAAATGGCCTGGCACATAAGGAGATCAGTTTGAGATTCAAACTATTGATACAAAACATACCTTTTGTGAGTTTTTTTATTATTATTATTATTATACCTTTATTTAACCAGGGAAGAAAATCACATTGAGATAGATATCTCATTTACAAGTAAACCCTGGCCAAGGTAGCAGCACACAATAAACAAAATAAAAACAAAAATAAAATTAAATACATAAAACAATAATCACAACACACATTTCCAACAATAAAACAATATTAAGAACAAGGGCAGACAGTTTGGACTGTTCGATTAAGATATAGCTTAAACTCATTAATTGAAATAAATACACTAAGTTTCAATGATCTTTGAATCTCATTCCAAGCAGTTGATGTGTCCAACTTCACATGTTTGATAATAGACCTGACCTGAAGACATCTACATGGCGATATTCAGTTATAGTCAAAGCGCCACCGGTTGGCAGCAGGAAGTGTGGCATGTCGAAATGCCATATTTTTCCTGTATTTACTCGCTTACATGCATGTTGCCCACTGGTCACTGTTTTCCTAAGGCCAACGGGATGCACTGGAAAGTCAATTTAGGGGGCAAATATTATTCTTTAATGGAAAAGATGCAGTCTTAAGTGGAAGAGGGGGGTATGCAGAAGGATGGTGAATGCCTCGGGTACAACGCTCTAAAAAGTTTGGGAACCACTGCTCTAGTGAATAAAATAAATTACCTATCCTGGGCTAATATAACAGGGGTTGAAACATAGCTTAAAAGATCATTTGGTCAGGTCACAGTAGATCATAAAATGGATAATGTCAGTCTGAACTGTAGGTGGTTTCAACATTTTATTAAAATTAAAAATTAAAATGCCCCAAAATTTTCCCTGCAGTCTAAGCAAAGCAATTACTAGTCAAATTTGTTATTATCAGGACAAGCTAATATTCCCCTTTTAAGTGTTTTTCATAACTGCTATATTTCATAAATACTCTTAAATATATACCTTTTATCTGCAGGTTAAAAGTCATTTTATGCATCCCTCTGCTGGTTGCCATCAGCACAGCAAATAGAGGTAAGCACTTTATAATATAATGAAAGTTTGATTTCATACAGAATTACTACAGATTCATGTCATATTTATCATGTCATATTTCTGTTTTGTGTTGAGGTTTCATAATACAATGTGAGGGTGAGAGCACTACATTGTCCTGTCTGGGCCCAAGAAATCATACTGAGGGCAAAGTCGAGATAAATGCACTTTGGAAAAAAGATTCTGGTGAAAGGGTGATCTGGAAATATTATGGACACAACAAAACAGGAGACTCTTACAGGAACAGGAAAATAAAGTTGAATGATAATTTATCCCTTTCCATTGAGGGATGTGATCAGTCAGATCAAGGCATATATATTCTCTGTATAAATGAAAAACCGAGCTGTGAGGTTAGGCTATTTGTCAAAGGTAAATAACTCAATTTACAAATTAATGTTATTTTTATTAGAAATATTGGGTATAACGCCATTAATTAAAGTTGTTAAGAAATAATCTATCTTTTTTTTTTTTTTTTTTACAGACTCAAAACAATGCACTAAACCAAAAACATCCACAGGTTTGTTGAAAAAAAAAAAAAAAAAATCTTCTTGTTCACCCAGGGATTCACATTTTAATTAATACTTTAAACATTAGATTCTCATGTTTAATGCTTTTAGTAAGATTCATGAATGAGTGAGCCTCATTGAACAAAATTCTCTTTGGTCCCACAGAACAATCAACTAGAAGCCCTGAATTATGGAACAAGGTATAACATTATAAACATCATTATTTTTGTGAGCTTTCACTTTGCTTTAAAGAGTCTTTACAATGTACAACTTTTCAACCCTTTCTGTCATAGCTGCCACAGATGAAAAAAACCTACAGAATGAAACTAGCCTGCAAAATACTTACATCAGATGGATCATTGTTTCTGTCTCAGTATGTTTGTTTGGGATGGTTTTATTGCTGCTTGTCTACTGGATCCAGAGACGAAAAACAAGTAAAAATGACAAGTCAGGAACTAACTTCTCCACACATACTGTACAGAAGCACAGAGTAACAATGCCAGTGCATGAGTTTAAATTTAATGATGAAATTATTTATAATGATTATATGTATATCACATTTTTATCATTGATTTGAGGTCAGCACAGAAAAGTTATTCCACAAGACCCAATAATAAAAGCAAAGGCAATACAACCACAAACAGTAAGAAAAAGAAAAGGTGTACCATATTAAACAAAAAGGTGTGTGAATGTAGTTTAGACATTATCCCAATGTGCATTTGCCCCTGTATAGCAGCTGTTGAAATGAGAACAGTAAATAGCTGCATATGCTTAATGCCTCACATTCTATCTTGTCTAACAGTGAAAGAATTATCAGACACTGTTTTAGAATATAACAAAGTTAGCAAAGAACTTTTGGGAACAGTCTGGTTCACTGTCAGAAAAAAAAGTACAGTGCTTGTCACTGGGGCAGTACCCTAAGATACAAAAGTGTAAATCTTTATACCTTATCCCTAAATGGTGCATATTAGTACCTTAAAGGTACATATTAGTACTTTAAAAGTGCATATTTATACCTTAAGGTACATATTAGTACTTTAAAAGTGCATATTTATACCTTAAAGGTACATATTAGTACTTTAAAAGTACATTAGTACCTTTTTATCTTTGTACCTTAGGGTACTGCCCCAGTGACAAGCACTGTACCTTTTTTCTGACAGTGTTGAAGGCATATTTTTCCCCATTAATAAAACTTGTGGAATCAAGTTAAGTGTACTGTACATATATGTCTTGTGATTGCTTTTAATGTTGTATTATAACATAATTAATTTGTTGTAGATGCTGCATTAGTGGAGAACATAGTATGCTTGCCGAGGCTGAGTTTTCTGTCATGCAGCGACAGAAACATAAATCAGAAATGTATTCGATATCAGTTCTTTTTTTATCGGCACTGTAACACATATTTTGATTAAATAATCATCAAGTTTTCTAAAATAAAGGCAAATAATGTGTGAAAGTATACATATAATAGACCTATGTTATGCCTTTGTGTGTAAAGATGCTAATTTTTAAGCATGACTGTTTGGATTTATATGAAATGGTAACACTTTACAATAAACACTAAGAATGTATGAATATGAATATTTGATTACTGTACTGTATTTTTCTATTACATTTACATTTGCATAAAAAATCATCTGCTAGTGCTAGCTACAGCCATGGGAGGTCTCTGACTAAATACTGATACCTAGAGGTCAAAATAGCAAAAGTAATAGGTCATTATTATTAAATTGCAGACAAAGATTTTGGATAGCTAGGTTGACTTGTATGTTTGGCAGACATCCCAAGTCTCCCGGAAGTTCCGGGAGTCTCCCGCATATTGATAGCGGCTCCCTGATGCCCGCAAATTAGTTAAAATCTCTCGGAATCTAGAGCGAGCGAGCAAGAGCGCGCATAGAGACTGTGTTTCAAACCAGCGCGCGCACGGCAGAGAGGGAGAGGGAGCGAGAGAGAGACAGATTTTAACGATCTGAAACGCAAGTGTCAAAGCGCGAAGCGCAAGTAACTTTGTGGGCGGGTCTCGGCGCTGTTGCTATTTTCCCGGCGGGATAAATGGCTCTTGCGCCCGGCGCAAATCTAAAATGGGTTGGTCTGAAGTAGCTTCATTATTCATAGGTGTGGTTTGGGCGTAACGTGAAATAAACCAATCAGAGTGTCATCTACCATTCCCTTTAAGAGCGAGATGCGCTCGCGCCATGGCGGATTGATATTTACATGACGGAATTTGTTGGCGGAAAAGCTGAAATTGCCTGTTAAGTGGCCAGTCAATCTTTCAGTCGTCTGCGTTGGATGCAGGCTTTCAAATAGCTCCGCGCGATGAGTCGGTTAATATATATGTGTGTGTGTATTGGCACGATTGTCCAATTAATTAGCCAATTTCGTTCATCATTATTTGTAATAGCAGGCTGAACTGAAAATAGGTAGCTAATTCTAATACACGCAATTACTATTCATCATTACATTTTTATATTATGTAGCCACACAAATAATATTCTTTTACACTATAATCCTTTTGTTTTTAATGTTTGGAATGTGTGTGTGTTGCGCATCCCTGTGTGTAATAAGCAAAGTCAACGCGCACTGTGGACGCGCCCAGAGGTGCAGTTTCTACCAACGCGCTCTAACAAAAAAAATATTGCGCCATTGACTTTAGACTAGGTTTTTTCTGGTCAGTGGCGCAATTGTTTAATGGAACAGCAAAATAGCACCAGGGATTGTTTGCGCCGGAACACGCCTCCTTTTTTGCGCTGAACCGCCCAGGGAGCGCAAGTTCATTCACTAGTTTAGCGACGTGCTTCTGTGGAGGGAAAAGCGCGCTTTGCGCGGGTGCAAAATAGGAATGACACATGCGTCGGTGTACAAAGTCAATTGCGCTGGGTGCAAGATAGGGCCCTTGTGTGTGTGTGTGTGTGTGCGTGTGCGTGTGTGCGAAGCGCATGTATGACACAATTGCATCCACAAACTCCTTAGACCTGTTTAAAGTTGCAATGGAAAATAAATAAAAGCAGTTTACATAAATAGTATAAGCAGCTTATATAAATAGTAAAAGTAATCTACATATTTAAACATAATTAACGAATAATTGCATATGCCTATAGCTTATAGCTCCTCCTCCCCCTTTTTTTTTTTTTTTTTTTTTTTGAAAATGACTGAAATGACTTTTTGCAGGTTGGGATGTCTGGTTTGGTGCGGAATGGGTGCGGTAGGGGCCCCAACCTCATATTCTTTCATAGGGCCCAAAATTGCTAGCGGCACCCCTGGTTACAACTTATGTTGGCATCTTGCTTTTATGACATGTTATTTTATGTTATGTACTGTATTGAAATAACATGGCCTCACCTCTTTTTTTTTCTCAGGGGCAGGGTATATGTAAATTTTAGGGTTAGTGATGTCACAAACCCAGGAAGAAGCTTGTTGTAGTCCCTACCAGCCGTTTGTTGTAGTCCAAAGAGAATTCTTTAAAAGAAAATATCTCCCTTTGCATTGAACTTTGAGAGTCATAACTTTGCAGATGTTGTTTATGCTCAAACAGCAACATTACACACTAACTAAAGTTAAAAAGTGAAATCATAATCAACAACCCCTTTAATAAAGAAAAAGAACATAAATCTCCCCCTTGGCTTTTGTTTTACTGACATGTGTGCTGAGTTAACAGTATACGTAGCATTTCACGTTATGGCAAGTCTAAACAAGTCTTTTATGAAGTAAATACTGCATTTATTTCATTCAGGATTGTTTAAAGAGGTCTGTTTAATAATAGCTTTTTCTTATACAAAACCTGCAAATTCTAAAATTGTAATGATTAAACCATAATATGTAAGACAAAGTTTTCACATAAACTTTTAAGCAGAGCTTTTTGCATATAATATTTCAGGCTTTTGTAACTGCCTCCTAAGGTCATTTTATTACTAGTTGCTCCAGCTGCACATTTGTCTCTGTGATTGGTGTCTGGCAATTGTTCCTTTAGTCATTTTTTTATAATTATAAGGCTGTTTGTTGGAAACTGAAAGAACTGAATGATGAAGACATACCTTGAACATTCACAGCAGTTGGAAAGTATTGAACAATACCCAAAATTCCAGCTTGTCATTCTGAAAATGACACTTAGTAATTCTGAAAATGACACTTAGTCATTCTGAAAATGACACTTAGTCATTCTTTACCATCAGCTTGGAATGATGAACATTTCCTTAGAATGAGTTCACCATTAACAACCAATAATTCACTTCTAAAGGGCTTAACTTCATGCTTATCATTCAAGGCTGATGGGGAAGAATGTGTTTTCCTTTTTTTAAGATTTGTTCCTCCTAAAAATGTCTTCCTTATTTACAGGCCCTGAACCATATAAAGCTGCTTCCTTAAAACATTTTCTTTATTCAGAAATGTAACTTCAAAGCCATAAGGAACCATAAGGATTGTATTGATTCTAGCATGCCATATTTTATTCAGAATGAATAATTAATATCCTCAATTATAGTAAAACACAAAATAGAGCAATATGTAGGAGTTGAATAAGCTAATAAAGGTTGAGATATGAAACAGAGTAAAGACAGGCTGTTTGGTGTGACATCATACACAATGACCAAGCCAAGTCAAGTCTATTTGTATAGCATTTTTCACATTACACATTACAAAGCAGCATTTCAGAATATGTATTCTATGTCAGTGTTTCTAAGGAGATCTGTATTAATGTCTTTAAACCCCCAGTGACCAAGCCAGAGGTGACTGTGGCAAGGAAAGAAAAAAACTCTACTAAGTGATGCAGAATAAATTATTCACTTTTTTCCACAGCACAAGCACAATACATACTGTTGTCGTGCATTCTTTTCAGACAAAAGAGTACATTGAATTCTACACCTCAGACATTACTTATTTGTGTTTGGCGTCATTTAATGACATTTGGCAGGTACAATTTATCATCAGGGCTATGGCTTCCAATAAGTGCTGTATGTTTCTTCCTGGCAAATCTGCAATGTAAATACCATATGAGTATGAACTTTGTTCTTAGGAAAATTGTAACCTCATGCAAATTAAAATGAGCAATATATAATTTATTTTAACACACTGAATATTTGTTTTGGACATATATCATTCTATCTTTCATAGGGTTATTATGGTGTTGCATAAACACCATAATAACCCTATGAAAGGTAGATATAATGCAGCTTTGCTGGAGGGCACATTGAACCACTTGAAGGTTTGGTCTCTCACTGCAGTTAAAACCAATTAAACCAGCCTGTGGGGGTGAGTATTATCTTTCGTCAATGGAGCGGCTGGCTACTTAATTTTCCCTGAAATGAAACCATGAAGCAACTTTCCACAACAAAACACACACAACTGCAAATCCACAATGTAACCCTTTCAGACCTAGCATTCATTACTTAAACTTGGTTATACATAGCCTGAATTAATGAACCACTTTTCCTCTTTTTTTTTTTTTTAATGTTTTTCGTAATTCTGTCCCATCCAAATTGCCACATTTGACTGGATGTCACCAATCCATGGGTGCTATATCACACATTTCTGCTTTATAAAAAATTAATATTTATTTAAAATGAAGAATGACAGCCTGCAATTCAAGGCAGAAAAATATGGAATCATTCTAACCTAAAAAAGGGCTCCGAACTGTGACCGAATGGTCGCATTTTGTGACCATTTTTCCTGCCAGTGCGATCATAAATTTTGTTAGCGGTCGCAATGGCAGTCACGATCATAGACATAATAAATAAATAGCTGACCCATTGGCTGCTTTGGACCGTTGCTGTGATAAGTCAACGAGTCCGCCATATTGCTCCAGACAAGACTCCTCAATAAATAAATTCAAGCAAACGGGGAGCTGCGGCTTTTCTGGACAAAAAGCGCAATAAAGTTTACATTAATCAACCGATTTCAACGGTTTATGATATGTGTGGAGTATGAAGAAGGTTCTGTCTCCAATTACTCAGAGTCTAAAATTATTCCTTGTCATAAGGAATTGTGAAAACTCACGCTTCTCAAGCATTGATTTGGTTTATTATTATTGGTTAATAATTGTGGAGATGTCCCTAATGTAACAATTTAAAGGTGCTAAAGAGGATGTTTTGTTTTATACATTTTTGCAATATTACTTGAAACTGTTTTTACTAACTGATAAAAGACTATTTATTAGGTGCACTGAAAGTAATAATATAATAATAATCTGTGCACGAGGTAGGGCCTTAAAACATCAGCCAATCGTTTACGCGATCATCGCCTAAACGATGGCCTCTGGCTGTCAATCACTGCCATGACATTCCTTGTGCGAGACATGCGAGACCTGCGCGGCTGCGCGCTTCCAGTAACTTTCCACACTCTACAGGGCGCAATGCAATGTTTGTCAGGAGACAGGAGGTAACAACTGCAGATTATGAGTTACCTGCGGTGAGTCCGACATAATGAATCCACTAACACGACACAGCGCATGCCGGTGGTAAACACTCGTGTTCCAATACTCGTGCACCAGTGATGCGCGGGTTGATCCAAAATGAGCCCGCGGTTACGAGTCATCCAAAAATATTTTAATGATATTCGGGTCGCGGGTCGTTCGGGTCGTTTGAAATAAGATGCCAATTAAACCTTTGTAATTTTCAGTTTTACTTACTAAAGGTTTCCAGTTTTACTTTCATGGGTATTTTGTGACATTTATTTATGGATATTGTAGCCTCAGTCTTTGGCTTAGCCTACCTGTTTTTGTTCATCTAAAATGCGTTAATAAATACTTTATTAACATATTCTATCCCTGCATTTTGTGTTTGTGAGAGCTTCAATTGGGCATTCACGTGGCGAAATAGCCTAAGCCTGCTAATACAAGTGGGAATCCTTATTACCTTTGAATGTTGAGCGTTATTAACTTTTGAATAAATGCTGACGCGGGACAAAATGCCCGATTTCCCAACACGTTGAACTGAGCAATGCCACTGTACCATTTTAATAGGCTACTTTTAAACGCATATAGCTAAGTAATGTCAGTTTTATGTATTTTCTGAGGGGGCGGGATTTTTGTTGGGAAAGTCGGGGGAGAGACGCACACTTCGATTAGACTGGATAAACACATGCAGCATTTTAATTGTTAAGAAAATGAAACGAAATAAATGAATAAATCAAGCCTTTATTACGTAACACTAGACTATATCATACAACATTCAGAAAAAGAACAGTTTGCGCTCCTAAGGGTTTTCACACTTTTCCAAAAGTGGGCCTTCTCTCAGTTGACCTGCTGATGAATTCTTCAAGCAGGGTCGAAACATAAACATTGCATTCATCAATAATATGCATCTAGACAGCTGAAATGGAAAATGATGGGCCGCCTCAAGAACTGCCTGCTCTCGCCGCTGCACCTCTGAGCGCACCACGTCAGGTCCTGAAACATTTCTCTCCTCCACAGGCTGGATTAATGGATATTATTGGCCAGGGAGGCTGACGGGAGGCGTATGGGAGAGGGGCGGCCACACCCCCCCGCACCCCTAGTTCTTACGTCTATGGCCCAATGACGCTACAATGAGCATTTACTACTTTTAAAAAATGCGGGTCAGGAAGCGGGTCGGGTACAATATTTTCCTTTTTTTTTTGCGGTCCGAGTTGCGGGAGGGTTAGTTGAAAACGTCGGTCGGGTGCGGGTTGTTTATACATTGACCCCGCGCATCACTGTTGTGCACGAGCTGTGAAGGAGGGGGGGTTGTTCTTACGCATGCGCTCATTTCAAAAACTCACTAACAGTCTTTGGTTTCTGAGTTGACGAAAAGATCCTCTTTAGCACCTTTAATGTAACTACATGAAATGTGCACATCGATTTAGTGGAAATGGCTTTTTCTGTCTTCAAAACCATCATTTTAGCTTTTTCTCACGTGCCTTTATCTTTTCATTTTGAATTACATCACAGGACAATTTCAAATGAATATGAAGACAATGTGCAGCTCAAAATGTTATTTAGCTGAAGCATTTATCCTAAGGCCCTTTTCATTTTTATAATTTATTTCTATACATGTTGCCTCCTAACCTTATGTTTGCAGTTTAATACATGTTTTTTTTAAATATTTAAATCACAACAATAAATGTAATTTTGTTTAAATGTTTAAATGCCTATAGAAATTTATATTATAGTAAAAAAAGACAAAATTGTGCCCATTTTTAATGGACAGCAATATATTTTAAAATTATTGGGTTCTAAAAAAAGTTAAAAATTTAATTATCTATAAGCATTTCACAGATTTAATGTCAGTACACCATAGTTATACAAATGTATTAAATGTATTTATTTTCATTTAAATGGATTGAAACAGATAGAAAATGACTGGGCTTAAAAGATTCATTATCCTGTAGATCCCTCTAGTGGACAACATTAATAGCACAGTTTGTGCTAAACAATCAAATCACATTCAGAGTGGCCTTTATTAACCCCCTGGAGCCGCATGGATTACTTTTATGATGGATGGATGCACTTTTTTGGGCTTCAAAATCATGAACACCATTCACTACTATTATAAAGCTTGGAAGAGCCAGGATATTTTTTAATATACTGTAACTCCAGGTGTTTTCATCTGAGATAGTCATATACACTTAGGATGACTTGATGGTGAGAAAAATCACAGGATAATTTTCATTTTTGTGTGAACTATCCCTTTAAGGTGTGCCCCTAAATTTTCTGCGTGTGCTCCTAAAATGTTCATTTAGTGGCTACAGTGCTCCTAGTAAAAATAAAAGAAAAAAAGTCTGGAGCCCTGAATTGCAAAAACCTATTCAGACCTTTGCCTGTAACATCATTTCACAACATTTTTCTGTGTGTGTTCTTGTATACATGGTTTATGAGGACACAAATGTGTATAATGACAAGGGTATTACAACGTAAACATGGTTTATGAAAACACTTCCTGTGTCCTCATAAACCAAATGGCTTAAAAAAAAAACAAAAAAAAAACTCTTAACAGTGTTTTCTGTGATGGGTAGGTTTAGGAGAAGGGGTAGTGTAGGATGATAGAATATAGTTTGTACAGTATAAAAACCATTACGACTATGGAAAGTCCCTGTAAACCATGCGTGTGACATTTAACTACAGAAACCAAAGGTGTGGCACAGCTATTAAACCTGATATGGGATCTGAACTCCACAGAGACCAATCCATTCCTACTGAAACCTTGAGCAAAAGCAATAATGATAAAAGACATACAACCTAAATCTACAATGATTTATGTTTTAATGACTGCATTAAACACAAATTTACTGTTGTCATGACAGAACATACAAATTTATTCTGACATTTACTACAGATCTTTTGTAATGGACATTTTAAGTAACATAATTTATGGCTGCATTTACAGTACAAGTATGGTCATATTTTTTCCCTCTGGTCTGAAGGGGTTAAAGTTTGATGTAAAAAAAAAAAAAAAAAAAAAAAAAAAAAAAAAAAAAAAAAAAAACAGCTAGGTCAAACAAGTTTCTTCTTGGAAACAACCTGTGGGTGTTGTCTTCTTGGAAATCACATGATAGCAGAGCAGGCCTCTCATATGACTGCACTTACCAAAAACAAAATCAAGTCACAACAGGATATTTCATTTTTTTAAATTTCAGTTTCTGTTTATATATAAACAGAATAATACACAGTTTCTGTTAGGTGGACCTTATTTTTGGACTTTTTAAATCTTCTGTGCTCACCTGCCCAGTCAACTCACCTTCTTAAGAAATGGAAACAAACCAAATTTTGCTCAGATTGGAGTACGCTTAGGGTGAATTAAAATTCCATCTTAATGACGATAATAGCACGTAATTAATAATTATACAAAACCTATGGAGAGTCCCCATAAACCACATATACAAGTATGTGTGTGTGTGTGTGTGTGTGTATTGTATAATGCATACACACACATATAACAAAATAGAAGACAGAGAGTAAAGTAAATTACACATCCCATGTTCACTATAATTGAAAACATACAATATCTGAATTTACATTTTACATTTACTGAAGTGGATCTAAACACAAAGAAATAAGCTATTTCCAAAAGAAGAAAACATTAACCACAGATGTAAGCCACAGATCAATACTGCACACATTTTTATTCTCAGCCAGTTTTATAATCACTCAATGAAAAAGAAATACAGTTATTCCTGAGATAATAATGTTCTCTCTAGCTGTGATGCCCCAATGTGTTGTTCAACCCAACAGATAACACTGCAATTAGTGCACAGGTAAAATGTTTACTTCATTAGAGTCTATACACAGTTCAAAAACAGTACTTTGGTCACATTGGTCAGAAGTCTGTCAGAAAGTTATATATTTTATAATTATATATATTATATATTATATATATATAAAAAACATGCATTCAGCAGCGAACTGTTTTGTTTAAAACATATTGATCATGCCACAACCTCCAATGGAACAGTCAAACATACTTTTCATATTATGCATAGACTACATGCATACATAAAAATTCCACCCTATTTGTGGTTTCATTTCAAATAACTAAAGTATTAAAAAGGTAAATCAAAAATCTATGAAAATCAAAATCTTGAACAACAACAAACAGAACATGTTTGTTGGGGCTGCAATTTCTGCCATTTAAAATTGTATTATAATCAAAGACAAACATGTTCGACTGCTGTATGAAATACATCAAAACACTGAGCAACGAATAAGAACAGAAGATGATAGGTCCAAATACTCATGCTCCCTCATACGTGTCTCACAAACCTCTGATCTACTGATAATATTTCGTTTGAAATTGCATTTCATGAAATTATCATAACATATGCCTGACAAATTTTAACCACTTTAATCCCTCAACATTAACCAACTGTGCAATACCACGGTAGTGCACAATAAAGTATGGCAGGGGTACTCAACAGGCGGCCCCCGGGCCGCATCCGGCCCGTCAGCATTAAATTTGTGGCCCGCATCATGCTATATATAAATGTATTTTTATTATAATTTGCGTCCAAAAATAGCGTGAATATTACTTCGTTTTTTTTACACGTACACTACTAGGGTAGGCGTACAGTGCGCGTGACGCTGTAATCATCAGCAGAGAACGCATATAGTGTACGCGCGCAGCACAGTTTTTCTAACCGCAAAGAACAATATAAACTGAAGGCACTTTGCACGCGCGCATTGAATAGTTTTTGCACTAATTTAGTTTGTCCACAAGGTGTCAGCACTGAAACGGGCTGTTGTTTCAGTCTGAAAAGAAACGGATAAGACAGAACAAGAGTAACAGCAAACACAATAGCCGACCGAGAGCGCTCGCTTGAGGGGATTAAAAGATACCAGCAACTCTAATTTTAAACAAGTACAAAGACATTGTATTGTAACTATTTGAGCGAAAAAGACTAGACAAGCATGAATCTCTCTAGTGCGCATGTGTCGAGCACTTGTGTTCGTGAACGCCATCAAAGGCTCGAGGCTGTGCGCGCAAGTAAAAACCGAAGTAACCTTATTTTTCCATGATGAAATGCAGTTGACATTCCTCAAACTTTGCAGTGTGTAAATTGCCGAGCATCATGAAAAACAAACCTTTTATTCTTAATGTCAATGTGTTATAAACAGAAAGCAAGCAGCGCTCCCATTACAGATCTGTCATCACATCGAGCTCACGGAGAATATCTTATTTATCATGTTTACAACGTTGGTTATAGTTTGATAATTCATGAGATTGTGATTGAACATTAAAAAAAAAGAAAAAAAAAGATTTTTGGATTCTGACCAAATTAAAAGGTAGGTAATAATAATACAAATAATAAAACGTTTATTCTCTGAGTATAAATAGGTGCTATAAAATGTGTTAAAAAGGCGCAATGGAGTATAAAAAGACTATAAAAAAGTGCAATGTTTTCGTGTTATGGACAAACTCTCATCAGCCAGTGAACAACAGCCATACCTTAAATTTCTTGTGAAAACAATGCAGACATTTCAAATGAATAAGGATTTCTTTTCATCAGTTCTTGTTTTTCTTTATGCATTTGTACATTAAGAATACAGCAAGACAGGCTATTAATCATTTTTTTAAATGCCATTTATCATGTTAAGTGACACTTTAAAAAGGACACCATACTATTAAGGCTTAGCTAGATAATAAACTGCACTTTTAGTAAATAAACAGTAAAACTACAAATATTGTCTTAAGTAGGCCTAAATAAATGTCTTACGATCCAAGTTATAATTTGTGGCCCTTCGCGTTTCATTTGGTTAAAATGCGGCCCTCTTGGCCTCTGAACTTGAGTACCCCTGAAGTATGGGCTAACACATACTGTGCTGCGCTCTAGAGGCACATATAACTAAGTACAACGACTACGTTTACGTGAATCTCCTTATTCACCTGGCGGCCATTTTGAAAACTCGAACTAATAATAATACTGCAATTATGATAACGTAATTATGCTCATAATTAAAAAAAAATTATAATAATAAAAACATAACTGCGGCCTGTTTAACCTGGTCTGGTCTGTCTTAGTTGCTCTCCCAGGCTGGTCAATTGGCTGGTCTTAATAAGGTTGCGTCGATCAAGAACCAGTATTTTTACTTTAAATAGCCATAAACCAACAATGGTCCGTATTTATTATATTTAAAGATCATAAATATATTACTTTTAAAACAAACACATTTAGTGGATCTAAAAATACTAAAAAAAGTGAAAAACGCTTCGGTAAAAGTTAAAGGAGCTGTACAAACAAAATTCAGATCTAAAGTACCCAGATAGAAATTTGTTGCCCATTCTCAATGGACTCAATGGACATTGCCCGGCAACATTACTCAAACAGTTCCACTCCGTATCATCACCTTTAATAAACCATATTTATCTCATATTTAGGCAATTTCAGTATCTTTGCAACACCAATAAACGATCATCATTCGGGCTATACATTTTGTTATTTAACGTTATCCCTCACCATGATCGCAGTTTTGATCCCTCCTCTTCTAACATTTTTCACAATAGGATGGCATTAAAAGTCCAAAACATGCTATTTTTTTCCTTCTTCTATGGGTGCATTTCAATAGTCCACTGGTTCCAGCAAGCATGTTTAAACGTCAATCTTCTTAAGCCATATTCGCGAGTGCCTTGTCCTACTCACACGTGCGGTCTTGGCCACTTGAGAACGCGTGCACACGACAGGAAATGCGCAAGACTTCTTCTTCTTCTTTAGTGTTGTTGCATTACCGCCACCGACTGGAACGGAGTATGGATCAAGATATCTGCATATAAAGATTTTCCAATATTATGTTCAACTTGAGAGAAAATGTCATTAATCATTATATTAAATAATAATGGACTAGTACATACACTACCTTGTGGTGTTCCATTCTCCACTGTATACTCCTTGGAGTATTCTTCACTTTTACTTGTATTTTCCTGTATAATAAAAAGTTTTGAACCCAGTTATATATTCTACCACCAATTCCCAAAGACTTTAACTTTATTAATAATCCTTCTTTCCAGAGCATATCATATGCCTTTTCCACATCAAAAAAGACAGCTACTACTACTTCTTTTTTGGTCTGTGCTTTTCTGATGTCTGACTCTAGACATAATATGTCCACTGTATTCCGACCCCTACGGAATCCACTCTGATGAGGAGACAAGAGAACTTTACTCTCTAGAAAGTATGTTATTCTTTCTGTGTTTTATTCTTTCCATTACTTTACATAGATGGGAGGTTAAGGCAATAGGCCTATAACTAGTAGGATCCAATCGGTTTTTCCCAGGTTTAGGTACTATTGTTGCTTGTTTCCAAACTGTAGGGAGTCGACCAGTATCCCAAATTAGATTCAATAATTTTAGAACTATTTCCAGTGTATTATCTGTCATGTGTGCCAACATTTTATAGCATACTCCATCTCTTCCAGGAGTAGTCTGCCGAGCATTTATTGCTCTTCTTAACTCAAACATATTTAGAGGCAGGTTAAGTAAACTATCTGACATCTCATCTTTCTTTAATAAATTATGGTAATCCATTAATGTGCTACTCCGACACTGACTGACTTCTTCTGAAAGATTATCTCAACTATGAACTTTCTTAAATGTTTGTACTAGAAGTTCAGCTTTATCTAGATTACTGACAGCCATTCTATCTGCACCGATCATCACTGGCAACTCATGATTCCTTCTAATCCCCCCATTTTCCAGATCATATTCCATACATCTGACAGTTGCACTTCTCTTCCAATACTATCACAGTACTGCCTCCAGAAAGTACGCTTTTGTGTTTTTATTGTTTTCCCTACTAACGTCTGGGCACATTTATACTTGATCATGGCACCTATAGAATGCTGTTTTTTAAGTTGCCTAAACGCTTTATTTCTTGCTTTCACAGCTGCTTTACAATCATCATTCCACATACGTTCTTGATATGTCTAATTCCTGTAGTTTTGGGTATTATTTCCTCAGCTGACTGAATTATTTCATTAACTAGCTTATTGTTGAATACATTTACATCCATCTGGTTTATCTCTAGTAGAGTCATACATCTATATCCATACTACATTGTCATACAGTGCGCAAGACTGTTTCATGTTAACTGTTAAATAAGCCAGGCTACTTCTTTCCAAAAATCATTTGCATAATCACATTCAGAAAATAAATGTGGTATTGTTTCAAGATTATAATTACAGAATGTGCATTGTGAAGAAATGTCCAACTTAAATTTAGAAAGAAAAGAGTTACATGGATAGTAATTATGAAGAAGTAAAGTTTATAGTAAAGTTCTTTTATCTTGTTAGGTAACAGAATTAATACCAGACTTATTAATACCAGACCACACTTTAATAGTAGAACGATAAGGATAATTTATTTTCCATTTAAAAAATGCTTTGGGGTGACAGGTGAACTTCTTGAGTACATATACAGTAACAATACATCCTTCATATCTCCGAAAAGTCTTTAGTTTTGTCATATTTATAAAAGATAGATACACTAAACCGAGTCTTTCTGGAAAAAGCCGTACTGTCTGCCGTCAGTGCCGTGGGCAGAACTAAATTGTCATGAGCATGCGCAGCTCCTGCGATGTCTGCTAGCTGCAACATCATTATAAATACAAAGGGAACAAAAGCGTTTGTGTTGTTTACATTATATGCGCACCGACTGGCAACAAAAACACAGACATCTGATGCAGCTTTACTCTCCACCCGTGATCTGCAAATCCAGCGCCGAACTGGGACTTGTTTACAAATTATTCTTCATATGTGCACAACTCCGTTGCTGCCCCGGACAAACTTCCGCTGTTCCCTTAACGCTAGGTTCTTTCCCTCACAACCAAAAACGCACTCCTTCGGTGACAGGAGGTGAGTCTCATTTCAGAGGCTGTGTCCTCCAGAGCTCACATTTGAAGGCTGAATACTTCATCAAGGATATCATATCTAAGAAAAGTAACCGTAATAAAATTGACTGATATTCATTGTGAGGTGTACAATACTGTAATTTCTTTCTTACTTTGCAATCTAACGGTTATTTTTCCTTAAATGAGACTGATGATGTATGCAGCCTTCAAAGGGTGCAGCCCCTGAATTGGGACACAGCCATTGTTGAAAAATCTCTCGGCTTCCGTATCCCGAATGAAACGCGTTGATGGGCGTGCTCTTGCTCTTGTTCTGGGTGGTGTGTGTGTGCACGCTTATCAGGGAGAAGTGCCTATACAAGGAATTCCGCCATTTATTGTGTGATAAAGGGCCATACTAGAAAAAACTCTCCGAATCCTGTATCGAAACCGGAAGTAGTCATTTGGCACAGAAATACTCTGTCATACGTCCAACTCCAAAATTGTTACATTTAAACATTACAAAGCTCCAGACCTCCAATAGACAATTTGGGGGGAGTTGTGGCAGAAGGCAAGCTTACAGGCTTCCAAGGCTTGCTTATAAAAATTGGCGAGCTTGATTGAAAGTTTACTGCAATTGAAATCACAAACCAATAAAAAATGTAAGCCTCCACATTTATCAAAAATCAACGTAGGAATATAAAACCATAACATATTAGGATCAGCGTTCAAGCAACATTTAATCCAGCCAATTTTAAAAACCTGATTGAGAGTACTAAAGTCCAAAGCATTCACACCTCCCTCCAAAGTGATTCTGATCAGCATCTTCCTTTAAACATATTCAGTTTTATTTTTCCACAAAAATTTAAATAACATGGAGTCAATATGCGAACATGTTTTTCTGTCAACATATAAAGGACAGAGCCGGATAAACAATCCTAGAAATACCTTCAGCTTTAGATATCAAGACGCGTCCATATATGGTTAAGTTTCTTTGTAACCAGCAGTTAAAGATATTCTTTGATTTTTGTATCCGTTGTGAAAAATTATCTAGAATTCTATCAGTGGGAGATTTACTTAAATTAAAATACCTAGATATCTTACAGAATTTATAACCTCGACTTCTATCTGATCTTTGTCAAAACTGTGAACAGACAATTTCACTCTTGTTTAGATTGACTGAGAGACCAGAAGCATTAGAAAATAAATTTAAGGCATCCAAAATAACAGGAAACTGTTCCTCGTCCTTTAAGAACAAACAGTTGTCATCCGCTAGCTGACTAATTAAAAAAGTGTGTTACTAGAATACCCTGAACAGCTAAACGAGTAATAAAAATATTCAGAAATTCGGCGACCAACAAAAACAAAAATGGTGAAATGGGACACCCCTGTCCCTGCTAATCACAAAACAAGGAGAAACACCATTCACCAAAGACACATTGCTATTAATATTTTTGTAAAAAGTCTGAACTAGGCCTACTTTAACAAAAAAAAGCCAAAACCAAATTTACGCAAAGATTCAAACATAAACTCGTGTTCAACAGTATCCAAAGTCTAAAAGTCTAAAAAAATAAAATAATTCTTTAACATTTCCTTATAGCGCAAGACTGTCCCATGCCTTAAAAATGCCCAAGTGCATTGCCCTTAATGCACACTAAACCCACACACCAAACTGACTAAGCGTATCCCATCATGCATTATGTTCGGGAACTCACATTCCCTGAAATGAGTAGGTGTGTATTTGTACACATTTGCAACTGCTTATGACAAACGGGCATTGATGAATTATGTAATATTTTAAAATGTGTAATATATCAATTTTTAATTAAATCAACACACTAGCTTTGATTATTGATGAAAAAAAAAAAAAAAAAAGTTTTTTCTTCCATCGAGCCATATAGGTTTAGGTTTCAAACAGAAAATCAGCCAGCCAAAGAAAACACACACAACCCAAAGCAAAATGTTATGGCAATGCCTCAGAGTGATGGATATGTAAAAATAAACAGGAATTTCCCCCCAAAGCCCCATCCCCATTGAATTTACACAGTTTATGGATAAAGATGTCAAATCTTTAATCCATATCATTTTAGATAAAATGTCAAATATGGTAGTTTATCTAGCTCGATCGTAGCTGTCACAATACTGCATGTGTTGCAGCCATGCATTTTCTGTAGCAAGACTTTCATACAATGACTCTGATGTGTGTCTTTTTCATTATGATCACAAGGAGGTTGCTGTTTATACTGGTAATTTTTATTCTTATAGTTCTAATAAATTACACAAAAATTCCACAAAAGTGTGACAACAAGAGTAAGATCAGAATGAATGAGGAATTTAATTGAAGGCATGTGTTAGTATTGGTAGGCCTATTAAAAAATTACAGTATAGGGGGCTTTAAATACATTGACATGCAGATATATACCGTAATGCCAATAGAGGGGGACAGAGAACACAGAATAAAGTCATAGACAAGCATTTTCCTAGAATAAGAGAGCAAAAAAAATTAGGCTGCTTGTGAGCATCTTGCTGTTCTCCATTGCTTTTCTTCCTTAGATCAGAAGCTTAAAAAATGTGTTTCAATAACAGAGCAAGAACTTATTCTCTCTGGCTTTAGGTAGTCTGGACGTTTTGTGCCATTTATATCTGCCTCTAATGCCTTGAAAAGTAATAGGAAACAGTAAATTACAGTGGCCATAAGAGGGGAACTTTTCCATCAGTGGTAAAGCCAGTACTCATTAAACATGATGTAATATTTTATTAACATGATGTGGTGAATTCTATAAATTTTGGCATTGTGTTTAAAGTAGTTGCGATAGTCTTTTCTTCCCAAAGAATAAAAGATTTATTTTTAAGAATACATCAATTAATTGAATGACACATTGAAATGTTAAAATTCATGCCCACACTATTGCCACTGACCTTGGTAAATCTCATAATTCATACATAGCAACCTTTTGAATTAGGGATGTTGGGTTAAGGTGTCATCAAAAAAAAAAAAAAATACATTCACCCACCCAAACTTCTCAACCAATGCCAAAAACAATGTAGTGTAAGAAAAAGAAAAAAAAACTATGTCAATTGTTGTGTCATTAATCTGTGTGGTGATATAGAGGGTCTTGTTTTACTTGGCTCTATAAGAGAACTACCAATTGTCTCTTATGGACTATTGCTCTAATCTAAAAGAACATCTATAAATTTCATTGCTCTGTATGTTTGTCCACACATAAGCTCCTAAATTTGCTGCCAGTGTTGAGCATTTAAGTAACGTCAACAGCCCATTTACTCTCTAGCTCATGGATATTTTGAACCTGTCCCTGGAGACGGAGCTCAGAGCGTTCTTTTTTTCCTGGTCAGAAAATTCATTATTCAAGGTGTATAAACCCTCCATCTGCTGCCTGTCTGGCTTAAATGCTGCATTGTCCATCTGAGCCAGTGGAAATGATTGACTCCATCACCTCACTGTAGCAGTGCCACAAACATCACACACGTTCATAAATTCAACATCACCTGTTGTTGATCTGATATTTCTCCCTCCAAAGGCATCTAAAACACAGCTTTATCTTGATGCATATCCAAAAACAACAGTATTCACATGGCAAATGTCCAGTAAACATGGCAATCTTGATTCATTCAAAAAGTATAGTATTACCATAGTGGACTTGGGGTATTACTATAGTACCAAGTCCACATGGTAATGAATTGCACTTTTTTGTGACATGGACAGGTGATTATTATTATTATTATTATTATTATTATTATTATTATTATTATTATTATTGGACTTGGTATTAAGGTAAAACCATGCTTTTTTATAATGCAATTTTTTAAATATGTACCAAGGTGATACCACATTTGTGGTGATATATTTAAGCTATAATTAAAGTAATATGCAGCGCGCGCCGCCGCATTTGCGCGAGCAATTCTTGAGTTCGCACCTCGAGCACAGTAGGCTATACGGCTGATTGGAGTTTTACTGGCATAGCCTGACAACATCTCATCTGACCGCAGTTAACTGTTGTTCAACTGAAGCTACCTTTTCCGCGCTCGTTTGACTTGCGCCTGGAGCTGAGGAAGTCGGAATGCGCGTCTGAAAAGTGTCCCGTTTGTTGTGGTCGTAAAGAGACATTTCTTTATAAACGCGTTTTACTTGGCGATGTTTTAAAAACTATCTTTATTTTTGATATTTTTTATGTTCTGTTGGTGGTTTGTGGAGTAGCATCACCTGAGGGATTAGACAAATGCTGTATTAGAGACGGTAAAAGTGAGCGGGTCCAATATTTGGTCTTAAAAAGTACAATGGTTACAATGGTTCCGACGCCCATATAATATATATATTTCCTTGGATCTGACTGGGTGGGCAAGCTGTCAATCTGGGTGGGCCTAGGCCCACCCAGGCCCACCCGTAGCTCCGCCCCTGATATATTATTATATATATATATATATATATATATATATTATATATATATATATATATATTTATGAAATAAATATAAATAAAAAAAATTGATTTTCTATTTGTTATTTTTAATTCATAATAAATATAAATATTAATAATAAATATAATAATAAAATATGTATAAATACATTTTTAATTATATATATAAACATATGAGTATGTTATAAAATATAAAATAATAACGAAACAATTAAATTCATGAATAATTTCATATTTTATTATAAAGGTATTTTATTATATATATATATATATATATATATATATATATAGCTTTTTTGATAATGATTTGCTTGTAGCATTAAATCTCAGTTTAAATGTAAAGTTGAAAATGTATTATTTTAAAATATTTTTTAATATTTATTTATATGATTATTTTATTTTATTATGAATTAAAATAGCAATTAGAAACTCAAATGTTTTATTTTATTATTTTATTATAATATATTACACATATAAATGTATAATACATATTTTTTATATTTATTTACTATTTAATTTTGTTATAATGCATATATATATATATATATATATATATATATATAAAATGCCTTTATAATAAAATATTAATTATTTTTCATGAATTTAATTCTTTCATTATTATTTTTATATTTTTATACATTGTATTAGTTTTTTAGATGTGAATCAAGACAACATTTCTCAAATAGGAAAAAAAGAAAGGTATCAGTCAATGTACTGCTATGTTTTTGACATGTACCAAAGTAATATTATGTTTTTGGACTTGGTACCGTAGTAAAACCATGTTTTTTGTTTATCTGTTCTTTTTTTCCCCTTTTTTATTTTGTAAATATTTTGCAATGGTATGTTTTTGTATATGTACTGACATGTACTATGGTAATACCATGTATTTTATATATATGAATCAAGATAATGCCATCTTTTTGATAATTTACCATGTTAATACTGTAGTTTTGTGAATGTATCTGTGTGCGGTTGGTCATTGTAGGTGTTATTTGTGGTTTCCTTCCTTCCGTATCATTGTTCTTAGTGTTTTCTCTGTCATTTATTAAACTTTTCCTGCGTTTTATATCACCAGCGTGACAGTATCAAGATAATGCCATGTTTTTTTATATGTCCCATGCAAGCTAATACCACAATTTTAGACATTTACCATGGTAATACCATAGTATTCTTTAAAGTACCTTTGAGTACGTATGTAAAAACATAGTATAGTAATATTGTAATCTTTCTGTACCATGGTATATCAAGGTACCATAGTATTACCATCTGATACTATAATGTACTGTACAGGTGCTGGTCATATAATTAGAATATCATCAAAAAGTTGATTTATTTCACTAATTAATATACAAGTGAAACTTGTATATTATATTCATTCATTACACACAGACTGATATATTTCAAATGTTTATTTCTTTTCATTTTGATGATTATAACTGACAACTAAGGAAAATCCCAAATTCAGTATCTCAGCATCTTCCTCTTCACAATACCCCATTGATTTTCTATGGGGTTAAGGTCAGGCGAGTTTGCTGGCCAATTAAGAACAGGGATACCATGGTCCTTAAACCAGGTACCAGGTAGCATGAAGTGCTCTAAAACTTCCTGGTATACGGCTGCGCTGACCTTGGACCTCAGAAAACACAGTGGACCAACACCAGCAGATGACATGGCACCCCAAACCATCACTGACTGTGGAAACTTCACACTGGACCTCAAGCAACATGGATTGTGTGCCTCTCCTCTCTTCCTCCAGACTCTGGGACCCTGATTTCCAAAGGAAATGCAAAATTTACTTTCATCAGAGAACATAACTTTGGACCACTCAGCAGCTGTCCAGTCCTTTTTGTCTTTAGCCCAGGCGAGACGCTTCTGACGCTGTCTGTTGTTCAAGAGTGGCTTGACACAAGGAATGCGACAGCTGAAACCCCTGTCTTGCATACGTCTGTGCGTAGTGGTTCTTGAAGCACTGACTCCAGCTGCAGTCCCTCTTTGTGAATCTCTCCCCACATTTTTGAATGGGTTTTTGTTTCACAATCCTCTCCAGGGTGCGGTTATCCCTATTGCTTGCACACTTTTTTCTACACAACTTTTCCTTCCCTTCGCCTCTTTATTAATGTGCTTGGACACAGAGCTCTGTGAAGCCAGCCTCTTTTGCAATGACCTTTTGTGTCTTGCCCTCCTTGTGCAAGGTGTCAATGGTCGTCTTTTGGACAACTGTCAAGTCAGCAGTCTTCCCCATGATTGTGTAGCCTACAGAACTAGACTGAGAGACCATTTAAAGGCCTTTGCAGGTGTTTTGAGTTAATTAGCTGATTAGAGTGTGGCACGAGGTGTCTTCAATATTGAACCTTTTCACAATATTCTAATTTTCTGAGATACTGAATTTGGGATTTTCTTTAGTTGTCAGTTATATCATCAAAATTAAAAGAAATAAACATTGAAATATTATGATCTGTGTGTAATGAATGAAATATATCCAAGTTTCACTTTTGAATGGAATTAGTGAAAATCAACTTTTTGATGATATTCTAATTATGACCAGCACCTGTAATGTAATGTTAAACAAAAGCCATCTCTAATTAAAAACAGTATGTAGTTAGTGAAAATGTTTGTTGATTTGGCTTTTTTTAGAGCATCAGTATCAGCATATAAACTCTTGACTCACCTGGGCACGTACGTCCACTCAGAAAAGAACAGTTTCTCAGTGAGAGGTTTCTGCTTACAGCAGGAGATATCGACGAGGCCAGCCTGAGCTCAGGAGAACAGGACAGCAGCACCGTTCTGACTGATGAAAAGAAGGAACTTCTCGCTGTGTGGCGACATTGAGAAGCAGGGGGCAAATGCAAAAGTACAGCTGTTCCTAATGGACAACATGTTTTCAAAGACTCCCAGACATTGTATGTGTGAACAGGGGTGAATGACCGGTCATAGCATCCCAAAGGCCATTTCTATCCCTCTAAAGCTTATGCCAACCAGATATAGATACCAGTCAACGATTTGGACGGTGTACATTTGAAATGCCTGTCTATTTCCATCCGATGCAAGGATTCTGAAAGCAGATTCGAAGTTCCCAAGAGTATAGTGTGTGGAGGTTTCCACTTCACTGGTTTTTGAGCACACTGTTCTAACTGTAGCCACTCAGTGGTTGCCACATCCACAGGCTGACAACTCAGCTCTTGTCACAGGATTGGATGCATGTCATTTCGCCTAATACCATGTCAAATGATTTAGCTGAGGCACAGAGGTCAACAGCACTGATAAGTCGAGACGAATCCTGATGGATCATTGCCAAAGTGAAGCATCTGGAGATTTTTTGGGTGAAGGGATAAGGCACAGGTGTTAATTCGGGAGCATTTGAGGTTGTCTAATGTGGGTAAATAACTTTTAATTTGATTATTTTCTTAAAGTTGTGACACAAGAATACTATGATGGTGCATTGCTGCCACATACATATTGTATTTCCCACTCAATTATGTCCCCTAATAGCACACGTACATCTCAGAGACGTCTGTTTGATGTGTATGTTTACATCAGGCATATTTTTTTGAGTGTTTGAGAGTTAGAGAGTAATCCCAGACACAATATGCAATACACTTTATGCACACATAATAGTAAGCAGACTGTATCCAATCAGATGTGTGCAATAATTGTGACTCCTGGGCAATAATTAATTTTGATTGTGTGTACTTTTATTTATTTATTTATCTGGGCATTAACTTTTTAAATGTGTGTATTCTTAGTTATTTATCTATCAGGCAATAATTCATTTTAACTGTGTGTATTTATTTATCTGTTCTTAAATATATAAATCTATTTTTATTGTGCTGCATACTGGATTGCTCCAAAATGAATTTCATTGTATTAAATATGCAATGACAAAAATAAAGACCTTGACCTTGATCTGGTTTACTCATCTGCAATACGTCTGCAATAGGTTGTTTCCTTTCAGATGTCAAATAGATGTTTAGAAAATGTCTTAAGACGTTTATGATTTAGAATGTATGTAAAACTGACATCTTAAGACGTCTATCAGAGTTTGTTAACAGCAGATGCTTTCCAGATGAAGTGATCTTTTAAGATGTACGTGTGCTATCTGGGTTGTAATAACAAGATTTTATGTTGTTAAAACAACATATTTTCTCGTAATAACGAGATATGTAGGTTAAAACTACATCTTTTTTTTTTTCATAATATGTTGTTATGACATTTTTCTCAATGAAATGGCGTTTTCTCATAATAACAAATGTCATTAAAATGACACATTTTTCTTGTTAAAATTAGATATTTTCTCATAAAAATACATAGCCTATGTCATAAAACAATACATTAGTACAGCATTTACAAATTGTGGCTCTCAACTGGCTTATTTCACACTTTATGAAGAAAATGTATGTTGTATTTGCCTAAACAGAAATATAAAAAAAATGACAAAGCATAAACAAAACTGAACATATATATATGTATACAGTAAAAAAAGGTAATTACGATTATGACAGCATATGATTTGCATGTGATTTGGGCTATTTTTATAAGAATAAAGAATGTTTACATGAGAAGGTGTAGCGATTAGCTTATTCTAAAATGCTACAAACTACATATTTCTCTTATCATATGAACAAAATCCACATTAGATCGCAATCGGAAGTTATTACAAACACAATGGTGGTTTACAGTGAGTTTTGAGTAAAAGTGTAGCATTAATCCAGAAACGGTCATGTGTAGCTTAATGCTAATTGTAGCTATAATTCACCTGTTTCCCAGATGCTACACAGATTATATTGCATGATGGATATAGAATTCATGTAGGTCATATGTCGTGAAATGTTTTGATTGTTGGATTTCAAATCACTAGGGGTTAAGGCAAGAAAAGTAAGTAACAAGCTATTTTAATGAATGGTAACTGTAATATGAAATATTGTTAGCAATTAGTTACACTATAGTTATTTTAAAAAGTAATATTACTACTGTCAGTGTTGGGGAAATTACTTTGAAAAGTAATGCCTTATATTGCGCTATACTCCCTTAAAAAGTAACTAATTGCATTACTTAGTTACTTTTTAAGAAAAGTAATGCGTTATGTTACTTTCACCTAATTGGGCTTGTTTTTTTATATAACAAAAAAGTAAATGTAAGACCCTTTCACACCAAAATTGAAATAATAAGCTTCGGGCTGAAGGAAATGCACATTCACGCATGTACAGTAGAGGGAGCAGCTCAAACAAACCTTTCAGCTGTGCACCATTCTGGAACGGAAGAATTGGACACTGATTTTACCAAAGACCACAGATCATTTCACAGATTTTATTCATTTTTGAGATTTGACATTTAGTCCAGAACTACAATAACCATAATTTTTACATCATCATCTGCACTTACAATTTTTTTCAACATTGAGACAACAGAGCTGTCAGTCAAATGGGAAAACAAAGTAACTTGTGTTACTTATTTGAAAAAGTAACTCATATTTTGTAAATTTGAAAAGTAATGCATTATTTTACTAGTTACTTGGAAAAGTAATCTGATTACATATCTCAAGTTACTTGTAATGTGTTACCCCCAACACTGATTACAGTAATGTCTTACTAGTAATGCATTACTGCCCTATACTGAAAATATCACTGGTTTGATCGGGCAAAAAATCATTAGTTAATTGCAGAAAATTGCTTACAAACGCTGCTAATGAGCATGGGGCAAGAGGACTGAAACATCTCTGCCATGGCAGTGTGCCATCCTTTATTCCCTACTGGACACCATCACGTCCATGAAAGCTGGCCCAAACTGTTACACTGAAAGCTGCGAAACTCCATAATCAGGCTGCGTGAATTACCGTGAAATTTCATTTGTGACATTCTGTCAGTTGATGGCACATCTAAACATATCTGCTTAGGAAAAATAACATTCTGCTGAAGAAACAGTGCTTTGTGGATGCGGAGGTCAGTGGTCTGAAAATGAGTTGTTATTCACCGTTACTTTTTTCTCTGTCTCCAAGGAGCATGTTCACTCCTTTTTGAGGGTACAGGAAGATGATAAGACAACAGACAGCAATAGAACAGGAAATGAGTCAAAACAACCTCATCTGTGTGTGATATAATCTGTGTTGATGGTGAAGCTGATTTGTTGATCGGCAAGGGAGGTGTAATCGTATTTCACTGCTCCTTTTTTAGCATCTCATTTATTGTTCCATTCACAGACCAGGATCATAAAAACAACCTTATCTACCACATCTACATTGCACTTCCAAATTATTTCGGCATATTAAATAGATTTCAATTACCGCAGTATGAATTGCTGTAGAGTTAGAATAAGTGGTGAAAATTAATTTCAATTAATCAGCTAAATAGTGATTAAAAAAAAGAATCAATACCAATCAAAATGACTGAAAACGGTTTAAAAACGTTCACATTTAATGAAAAATCTCAATACGGTTTACAAGAAACATTCAGCAAAAATGTAACAGTTGCAAAAACATTTCAGCGGTTAAATATAATAAAAGAGAAGTGCACAACGTTATTTACATCATGAAAGTTTATACATCATGTCAAACACACCAGATTCTTCACAGACACAGACTGTCCACCACAATAAACCCGGAAACCCTCCTTCAATATTTCATTTATACAACACACAATTCCTTTCTGCAGGTCTAATTAAAGCTCCATCTTTTCTTCTCCCTCTGACAGTCTGATATGATGCTGAATGCCCTGCCCACAGCATCTGTGTCACTTTAGATGAACGCAACCTCGCACGTGGTGTCCCGGGGACCTTTCGCTCTTCAGGCCCGGCTGTAAGAGATCCGATCTCCTCTCCAACCCATTGGTCCGGTCCGTGGATCGCAGTTCCCAGAATCCGTTTGCGACAATAACGCAGAACACAGCTCACGCTGAAATGTCACTTTCATACACGCTGTGTTTTGTCAGTTCACTTGACCTAAATCTGCGTCCAACTGTCTACTGGATTAATTATCTGTTTTTTTCAGTTGAAAAGAGCACAGGCAGCAGGATTCATTGCAGTGTACAATTCCCCAACCCCCCTGACAATGTGAGGCAGAGCAACACAAATCAAATAATCACAACACCGTCAACACCTTCCACTGAAACGACTGATCAGGGATATGAAACAAAGAGTTCGAGAAGTAATAACAGCGAGTCGTGTTTGGTTTATCACTGGATCTTTTTGGAGGCCAACTAAATATTTATGCCACATATTTGTCAACAAAACTTCATTCATAAGAATCTCCTCGCATAATAGCGAAGAAATGAATTACATTCACATGCTAGAATATACATATCCTGAACAGGTATAATCTTATATCTGAGAGAGTTGATGTTTTTCATACTGTGGCTTTCTTCAGAAGGTATAAAAGAGGAGAAAAAATCCCAGGGGTCGTATAATGAAAATGGCATTATGTAACAAGAACAGTTCAATATCAGAGCAACAATTTTTGCTTTTTCTTACAATCACACTTTTCATTTGAGTGCACGACTGTCTTTTCAGGTTATTTCAATGTTTGTGAGTATCTGAAGAAAGACATATTCCCCTGAAATAAGTCCAAGGCTAATCTGGACGCCTCCAGGAGTAATGTCCTCTTTATGAAAACCTCACATTTGAGTTTGGTATAGAGGTGACCCACTTCTTGAATTCACCCAAGACATGTTCTTGGGTGGCGGCTGTGTTTTGTGTTGATAGCATGGCGCTGCGTCTCCACGGGCGCCTAAGAAAATTGCTGTGGGTCTTAAGTAGCATTTACGTAACACTATTATATAATCTGACCCTAATGCTATGAAACTGTTTATAAAAAAGCAATATATATTGTGATCTGAATTCTAGTTTTTAATGCCACCAGTACTCTCACTCACAGGTTTGGTTTAACGTTATTTTGGTGGGCAAGCGAGATTTTGCATTGTACTGACAACACATCGAGATAGAGATGCTGAATCCTCATCGTGTCTCCTGCATGTCAATCTCATGCTTCAGAAAGCCTCGTCCTCTTCAGCGTAAAGCTTTGGGGGAAAAAAACGAGTTGTTAGCTGAGGGGCAGTGAAGTAAGAGCATGATTCATATAGCGTTGCTTCTGTTCTTGGGATGTCTCACACCACAGTGGTCTCGGTCTGTAGGAAAGACTGGGCTCTGGAGTTCCGATGGAATTGGGCCATGTTTTCTGTGCCGTTCTTGGATATGGATGAACTGTGCAGACGGTAGTCGCGACCGATGTAACGCTTCAAACGCAAACTCCGCCACTTTCTCTTGAGTTCGCTTTGGACCTGCAGGCAAATATAAAATCAGTTAGTATTATCACAGCCATACACAGCATGGTAAGTCAACATGAAATCATAAATAAACCCATTTATGTACACAATACACATTCCTTGACTTATTGTAATTCATTTATCAGTGCAGTTATCTTTGTAATTCTTCATCACATGTAATTACTTGATCCACCTTTAAAAAAACTGTCACCAATCCCTCTTATTTTAAGCCCTCACTTCTACAACATCATTTAGACTACTTTTCATGATTCAATCAATTCCAGATGGATAATATAGTGTCCAGCTTTATTCCTCATTTATTACATTATTATTACATAATTGTCCAGTTTCACAGACAAGGCTTAACCCCTTTACTGTCACCCGCCTTTTTGAGCATAGATGTGAAAATGCACTCCAAACTTAAATCGCTGTAATTCAAGAATGCACTTCAAAAATGAAGTATGAAAAAGTTATATAGAAGTTAAAATTTACTGTAAATCAAATGAACTGTACAAAAAAGTTCTAATTTTTATATAAAATATATATATATATTTTTAAAAATATTCTAAAATTGATATAAGGTCAAAGCCATATGTCTAACCAAACTGTAATCCAAATTTGAAGTTGATTTCACAAAAGTTCCCATGAGATTTTGTTTAGGCGCTGTACCAAAAATAGCCACCAGGTGTCACCCACATTCCACTGAATTTTTTTTGATGCATTCTCCTGTAACAAATGAATTAATTTCTGTCCAAATATCACTACACAGACACCAATATGGAAGCTTGAGATAAAGACCTTTCCGACAATATGCGTTTTGTCAAGATTAGATAAGCTTTGACTATAAAGTAGTTAAAATAAATTTTCTAATATGAAACATGACAACGCCCACTAGGGGGAGGAGCCTGCTAAAAGGACATTTAAAATACCGTTTCCATGGTAAACCATGTCCAATTTCAAAACGGTTTCCATAGAATGAATGCTGATTTTTTAAGCTTTCAACTAGAAATGGAAAACTTTTTGTGTTTTTGGCCTTTCATTTACACGACAACAGCGTTTTTGTGGCCTGAAAACGCAAACTTTTGAAAACGAGTTTCAAACTGCAAAACGATACCATTATCTTCTTTGTGTAAACTGCAAAAACGCGAATCTGTGAAAATGGTGACGGCAAGCACATGCGTATTACGTAAGGCGAAGGTAAGGTGTTTTCTGTGAATGTGTGAGATTTCCGATTTATTAGCCGCTACAGGGAAATAACAAGAAGAATATCGAAGTGCAATAAAATAAGGATAGGCATGTGTGTTTGGCGCAAGTGCTCTGTAAAAGACTGCGTGTGCGCAGGCGTGTAGTTTTTCTTTACAGAGCGACATCGCCAACTACTTGTCTGGAATGCTTATACAGCATTTTAGTCATTTTGCGGATCCATGATAGTTTTGATAACGTTGTCATCTGTACAAAGAAAAAACTTTTCCATTTTTAGTACATCGTGGTCATGTAAACGTACCATAAAATTCATTACTGAGCAGTTTTAACTGAAAGCAACTTGCACTGACATATGAAAATATGTCGTGCCATTGTTTATCTCAAGATGCACACCAGTATTTTTTTTTTTCTAAGGCACATTTATAAGAGCTACTTAAATGTCCTGATTGAACTAAGACCTAATCCTGGCTTAATCTAAGCCCTGTCTGTGAACCGGGCCTATGTGTTGTGAATGTTTCATGTTGACTATAATTAGGAAGGGATACTCCTGCTTTGTTCCAAAACCTATTGAGCTGCCTGAGGAGGAGGCGGTAGCATTTTAAGACATCATAGTCACTGAATGAAGGGTGTTGTGACTTAATCATATTGCTTTTTAAGATACCTTGTTTTGACCAAATTCAAGGCAAAAGCCAATACTAAAATATATTGCTACTAGCTCAGTGAAAAAAATCAAAATCGCATCCAAGGCGATATAAATGTTGATTATAAATAAAGATATTTCATTTAATATTGAAAAGCATTGCTAAAAACGTTCAGTGTAATAAAAATTTGATAATTTAACCCAATAATGTGTGTGTGCATTTTAATGCTTATTAGAATATCTTGCGTAGTGTAGTGCTATTTGTGTTGCTGCTGTATCAATATGTATCAATAAAATCGATAGATGCACACTGACCTCGCTATTCAAAAACAATACAAAATCGCAACCACCAAGCCCTGTGAAAGAACATAGAGAGTTATGTTGTACAACATTAATACAGCATCATATTCTGTGCAAAAGTTTGGGGTTGGTAAGATTTTATTGATGCTTCGGTAAGCTGAATTTCCAGTCTCAAGAAACATTTCTTATTATTATGAATAGAAAGTTCAAAAGAATAGCATGTATTTGAAAATAGAAATCTTTTGTAACATTATAAATGTCTTTACTGTCATATTTGATCAATTTTTAATGTGAACACTCAGGCATACTCCTCACCTGAAAGGATCCCAGACCAGGTCAAAGAATATTTTGTAGTTTTCCATCTCTCCATTTTCTTCTATGATGTAAACGAAAACAACATAGTTGACGCCAAAGAGAGGGATCAAGAGAAGCGTGGACTTTGCCAACCTCCTTAAAAAGAGAGAGGAGTAACAGGATTTTGGACGGAGTGATAGGGACCCCTACTGTTATGATAGCATGGCAATTTTTGTCAAATGGACAGTATTTCCAGCACACAAGAGCTTCAAA